>JAHWFP010022549.1:78284-91288 GCA_023313725.1 Lithobius niger | reverse complement strand
GAAAAAAAAATCGGACAGGAATCAATTAATCCCCCCCCCCCCCCCCCCAAAAAAAAATTGATGACTGAAATTATTTGCTTACTGTTTTAACATGTTCGGAGAATTCACACTTCGGAATGAGAATCAGAAAAAAGTTGTTTACGCGTAATACGAAAGAAAACACTGCTGCTGCCGGTGCGAATTTTCTACAAACAATATAGTCTATGATGTTATTATAGCAAGAGCTCGTTTGTTTTCTTCTGGCAGTATACGTATTGTAAACTCATGTAAACAGATCTCCCAATACGTTACATTTTCTTCATAAAAAAAATGTAGTTTTTCCCGCACAAGGCAAGAGCCCATTGGAGGCTACTCCCCTCCCCCCATTCAAAAAAATGCAGTTTTTGTCACAAGAGGCGACAGTCCAACGGAGCCATTCATAAAAAAAACATTTGCAGTTTTTATTATGGATCCTCCCCCCTCCCCTTCTTAAAAAGATAGTACAATTATGTTTTTGCGGCACAAGACACAACATTTTTCACGAACCTATAGCTATAAGTTACTTTCTCATATTTTGCGGTTACAACACATTTTAAATTGGGGGCCAGTGCGGGGGGGAGGGGGAATCAGAGGGCCCGGAGGCGGCTGCCTCCCCGCCTCATTGTAGTTACGCCACTGCGTGCAGTTCTGCTGTACTATTTAAACCACGTGAAAGCTTACTGGTGATTAAAATGTTTTTACCATTATTACTTTGCATATAATGGTTGGATACTGCAATAAGGTTTCACGTGGACTAAACAATACAGCAACAAACAATGTGGTATCCGAAACCTTACAGGAAAGTTTATTATTGTTCCTTTGCTGTTTTCACTTCTGATCAGTTAAACTTTAATTAAATAACAATAGAGTACTTTCTATTTTCTAATTCGTGCTACTTTGGTGAACCATGCAGTTTGAATTAACATATTTTAATGTGTTGTATCTTTACCAATTACGGTTTGCGCAAACCAATATGAACACAAACCCTTTGATCTTCAGTCTACGTCCTGCATCACTCGTTTACTGATTGGCATTTGCGTAATAACAAATGTTTAAAACAATGTAAAACAATCATTCTGGGCGTGTAGAGCTCCCTAAACCTTGAACCACCTGATCAATTAGATTAGAAAATATTCAGAGCAATAATTGTAAATTAAGCTAAGAACCAACATTATAGGTCAAATAGTTTGATCTGTAGAGAGCGTAGTAGAAACCTATCGTGCCACAAGAACAACAAGCCAAAAATGAAAATCACGATTCCAGCTCAAGTCCAGATCTCAGATGTGACAAATCGGAAATTAATAAACATTCGGACACATGTTCACCAAATCCGACAAAGATTACATGCTAAATATGAGAAATATGAGTGAAAAATATTAAAAGACAGCAGACAAATTAACCATCGAAAATTAGGCTTTAACATAGGAGGCTGAGGTCAGACTTGGTTTGAAACAGTAACGGCAAACACTTTAATGTTGTCAGTGGTGTCCTTAAAGAGATTATTTACGTTCGCTCAACTGTGTCTTGAGCTGTAATGAATTCACTTGGCCAATGCATATTTTTACTAAGTAAACACATGAATTGCGGTAAAAGATATACAGGAACAAAGAAAGTAATGCATAAAGAAGAAAATATCTATATTGCATTACTATACCTTCTCTCCAACAAGGTGATTATGACAGATTGCTAGGACTGGTGTTAAAGTTGTGTCCTTTGGTTTGTGGCGCATTCTTTAGTCAGGCCAAGTCAAACGGTGGTAAAATTGCATCCCTCCTCCCCCCTCCCGAGGTGGGTTTAATGCGTATCACCTCACTGCCCCGAAAAAGAGCACGAATAAATTGCAATAAAGTGGCTAGCGTGCCTATCCTGTCACTCGCAGTACGGAGGTAGGTGGTTCGTATCCAGTGAAGTGTTGTAAAATTTAAATCAAAATAACTCAATTGGTTAGTGCACCTGGTCCAGGATTGTAAGTTGGTCCATGGTTCGAATTCTGACGGTGGAAAGTTGTTAATGGGATTTTAATATTGTCTTCGGGTCAGTACTGCGGTGTTCTGTTATTGCTATCCGCTCCCCTCCTGTCAAATCTAGCATAACCAGTGGAACATACAACAGACATGCATCTATTGCAGTGGTTTAATTCTGCAATAATTCAATGTGCAGTTGTATCAGTGTTTATGGTCACCTGTTGGTTGCAGCAGGCAACACTTGGCTTCATTTTTGTAGCGGCCTCACTGCCTGCTACGTCTGGTTGAAGGCATCTGGTCTATAGTGATGGCATCGACATATTTCGTTAAGTCGCAGCTTGGATATTTTATTCCTTATCCCTGTAAACTCATGTTTAAGACATTTCACACAGTAAGCATATCAGGAAAAAGTTTTTTTTACGTAAATTCAAACGAAAACACTGATGCTGCTGATTCGAATTTTCAGCAAACAATATAGTCTGTAATGTTATTGTAGCACTACGAGCACGCTAGTCTTCTTCAGGAAATGTAACGTATTGGCAGGTTTGTTTACATGAGTTTACAATACGTATACTCCCAGAAGAAAAAAACGTGCTCTTGCTACAATAACAACGTAGACTATATTATTTGTAGAAAATTCGCACCGGCAGCAGCAGTGTTTTCCGCAGCAATGTTTTCAGCAACAGTGTGTATTACGCGGAAACAACTTTTTTCCTGATTCTCGTTCCGAAGTATGAATTCTTCGAACATTTTTAAAACAGTAAGCTTATGATTTCAGTCATCGATTATTATTATTTTTTTGGGGGGAGGGGGGTGTGAAGAGCTCACCTACTTTTTTTTCCCACTAAACCACTGGTGCAGACAGCGGCGCACAGTCTACTTCTTTCTCGCCAAGAGTGTAAATATTTCTCTAAGAGAGAATTAATTTCCGTATGCGAGATATAACCCCCCTCCCCCCCAAAAAAAAAATAATAATTATTTCTGTACCAAGAGTATATATTTCTGCAGGGAGAATTAATTTCTTTAATAGAGAAATTTCTCTCTAAGGGAATAATTCTCTCGATTAGTAAAAATTCCTTTAGGGAGCAATTTTCTATATACAAGAGTTGTTTTGTAACTTTTTTTTACAATAGGAAGAAATATCATAATGCCCGAAACGGCGCCCCACAGAAGCGTGTAGGCTACGCAAAAGTTTGATGGTAGGTTGGGGGCGTCGGACGGAAGTATGACTGGAAATGAGATAATTGTCTAATATCTGACCAAATAAAAATCTGGAAAATCATCTAAACGGAATGTCGCATAATAGATAATCATCTAAACGGAATATCGTATAATAGATAACTAAATACAGATGCAAACCTATTTACGTTGCCTTTTGGACTTATATGTCAGACTGACTGTCAGTCTGGCTCAGCGGTAGGACCTTGGCCTTTGGTTTCAAAGGTCCTGGGTTCGATTCCCCGCTCAGGCAGTCTGACATATAAGTCCAAAAGGCAACGTAAATAGGTTTGCATCTGTATTTAGTTATTTCTTGTGAGCCTTTGGCGTTCCCGTATAATAGATACTTATCTAACTGGGCAATAATATAACTGCTATTTCTGAAGTTATATGCAGGTTATAGCTGCAGCGAGTGCGGCAGCGCAAGTGAGGCATGGACATTAGACGACTTTCCAATTATGCGATTTACCAGTAACTTAGACGATTACCCCTCCCTCGCCCTGCAGGTTGCTTGGAACGTTATGTAGAAATTTGAGACATAAGTGCAACAAAATTAGATGAAGGGGAGAAAGAACTTTTACCGACAATGTTAGTGTATTTGAAGGCAAAACCAACTTTAGCTACATTGCTTATTTGCCTTCTCCTCTAATATCTCATCCCTCCCTTTCCCCAAAATAAATTCCTTTCATTTCTTCATTTAGAAAAATGCATGTAGAAACCGCAAGAACAAAACATCGAGATATTTCAGCTAAATACTGAGAAATAAAAAATTTAAGGAACGACGTTTTTTTTTTAATTAAGCTAGAATCCGTATTCTTATTTATTTATTTATTTTGGTCTAACTGATACAGCATACACTTTATTCCCCAATCCCGCCGCCCGCCGATAAAAAAATAGTTTCAGTATTTTTCTTTTTCCCACACTAGAAGAACCTTACTTACATAAACGGCCATAAACGAACACCCATCGTTTCAGTTTCACTGCAGTTGCATTTATTTCGAAAAAGAAGGAGCGGAGCAATTCCCTTTCACCACTACCCTCCACAAAAAAACCCTGATTTGTCATCTATTTCCATGGAAACAAAATAGGAGGGAGCAATTCCCTCCTTCTCCCTCCCCCCTAAAAAAAACCCTATTTTTTTCAATTGTTTCCGTGTTCGGTAAAAAAACAAACGAAAAAAGTAATTAGTAGGAATTCCCGCTGCAATTTCCGGGCCCCCCCCCCCCAACCCAAACCAAAACGAAAAAGAAAATGTTTTGTATCGCCATACACTTCCTTGGTTGAAAAAAACCTTGTCTATAAAAGCGACTCGCCGATGCCGACTACTTCCATGCTGTCACTTCCTATTCCATCCCTTTTCACAAGGTCGTCTGGAAGAAAAGCTGTGGTTTTCAGTTCCAGCTCCGAGCCATGTTGATTCAACACCGCCGGTATCTTATTTGGGGCGACGGATAATCGTCTAACTGGAAAATTATCTAGGCAATGATAAAGGCGTCAACTTTCTGGCACGCATGTCATTTGGCGTTGAACTAACAGATCGAGACAAGTGATTTCTACCCAGTCGGCTTTGGCTTGAAGACGCGATCTCCTTACCTTCCTCGTTTCAAGATCGTTCAACGCTGTTGCACGTGGAGTTGCCTCATGTCTGGACTAATCGGAGCACAAGTTTTATTGATTCATGAGAAAGTTGTATTTGTTAATGAGAAAATTTTATTTATTTATGAAAACGTTTTATTTATTCATGAAAAAGTTTTATTTATTGATAAGAAAGTTTCCTTTATTTTAACAAAGTTTTATTTTTTAATGAATAGGTTTTATTTATTAATGAAGAAGTTTTATTTGTTCATAAGAAAGTTATGTTTATTCGTGTAACAGTTTTAACATTTTATGAAAAAGTTTTGTTTATTCATGAGAAAGTTCTTCTTATTTCGTTTGTAATCCTACTTTTATATATAAGTATGGTAACTTATTAATGTCCCAAACGGCGCTCATATGTTCGTCTCAATTATTCACATGCTATGTGTAAAAACATGCAAAGTATTTTTGCTACCGTTTGGACTTAAATGTGAAACTCCCTGAGGAAGAATTGAACCCTCGACCTTTGAGACCAAACGCCGAAGTGCTACTGCTTCTCCATACAGATACGGCCAAAAGGAAACTGACATATGCAGCATTTGACACACATACATCTACGTACAAGGATACACTTTCCAACACACTTTGGCCTTTGGTCTCCAAGTTCAATTCCCGAACAGGTAGTCTGACACTAAGTCCAAAAGTCAGGGAAAACAGGTTTGAATCTGCATTTAGTTATCACTCTCCAGCGGATTTGGCTTTCCGTCCTGCTTGCTACATTTTATATTGTCAACCAATACTTTCAGGATTATTTCTTGTTACCATGTGTGTAACTATTCATGTTATACTAGTCGCGTCTCGCTTCACTCGAGGAGATTTCTTGTTGCAACTCATATGGTGCTGACAGATATTCCCAACATAAAAGATCAAGCAAATGTTCCGAATAAACTACATTTTTCTTAGTGCATCAGTTCATAATACAAATGGTAAAAAAATTCTAAAAATTGGTTAAATAACGTCATTCCAGAGTTGTAATGTTAGCATTCTGCATCTATACCTGTTAGATCTTTTGCGATGGGGCCAATGACCTTGTATCCAACGTAGAATATCGCTCATTTTCACTAATGAATAAATATTTAGCCTACTTCCTACCAATTGTACTTCGGAAAAAATTGCTGTTTCCGATGACAAACGCAGATTTCGTTCGCTTCGCTCACTCAATCAGCACAAACATTTCTTAAGAAACGTGACGAATCAATGTAACCATCAATAACCACACACATCACTTGTAATTTGTGTTAGTACTACACTTTACACGAGTTTTCTTGTTTTACGGTACTATAGTGCAATAAAATATAATAATGAATTACACAGAATTTTCTTGTTTTCAATGATTTTAGAGAATCTTTTATGCAGTATTGCACCTTGCCCTTTACGCCTTTTTTTTATAAAAACTCTTATGCGATATCTCTGCAGAAATACTGTTTGCTTGTTGATTATAATCTTCTTTACGTTATCATTCTTCGGGTTCGTCAGAAGTTCTACCACTTTACAGCAGGAGTAGCTGAAAGAAAGAGGAATAACACATTTTTGTGTTTTTCACGTCAAACGAACAAGATAGATAGCGCATGCCTGAATCGTTTTCCCGCTTAGTTTTCTTGTTTTCAATTTCATATTTTGGAGCTATTTTGTAAACAGTCAATAATAACTTCAGAAATTGACACTTGCTATAGTACCTTAGAGATTGTTTTAAATAATATAGCAGCTCCAGTTTACTTGTCTCCATTACTTACAATAACAGTGTTGAACGAATGCAGGAAATTGCAGAATCCTGTTACTCATACACACGTGCATTTCTTTGCTTGTATTTATTGCTGTATGTATTCTAAAACTAAATGGTGATAAATAAATTATTACTACTCGAGACTGCATTTAAAACTGAAATTCCTTGTCTATGTTGCTAAAAAATTCAAACACACAGAAAAATTCAAAGAGCCAGAAATTAGTTGGTGCGACGCTGTGGCCAGTCCGTGTAGGAATATTCTACAACTGGCTATTTACACACTCTAAGTGCTTAAAATATTCTACTTCCATTTCCGTAGCAACTGATAAATAAACAACTATTACGAATATTAATTAAAAAATAAACCTATAGTTAGCATATGTACACACATCATTATATTGGTTCTCTTGGCTCTCGCAGACGTCATAAGCAAAATGTGTGTAGAAAATATCAATTCGCAGTACTCATTTTTCCGGCTACAGGTGACAGTTTGTTAGAAAGCCAGTTGGCCTTTACTTCAGCTGTTGGGTCTATATTAGCAGAAATTAAAGTTTTTTGTTGTTTTCAAATCAATGGTTATGAATCCATCATTGTCAAGTGAAAGTACTTAAATTTGCACATTTTGGGCAATTTGCAACATGAACGCAATTCATATTAACAAAATATTGTACTTCTTCATCATATCTTATTTTTTTATCCGATGCGTACAGTAAATTGTGGGGTTTTTTCCGTAATTTGTGTAGGCTAGCAAGAACAGCATACTTTTAAAGGCGGTTTCAAGACGATCTTAACTGAAGCATTGTAATCAGGTGGGAAAATATCTCAGTAAAAAAAACTTTTGAAATTAAAATTGATTATTTAAGAAAATATTGAGCCTAAATAAATCGTTACAAATCGTATAGCTATACGAAAACCGAAAATTCCGACGTCCGACACGTTTTCTTATGAAACAGCTTGCATTATCCGAATGGTAGACGTGGTAGACAAAGAAGGCACCTGATTGCACACACACACAGTTTGGAGTATATCAGATCCCATGCAGACAGCGCAATGAGATTTATGTCGGTGAAACCAGAAGTGGAATAAACATCTGAATGCTTAACGATATCTCTTGCACAAGAGCCCTCGACCCAGCCAATGGGTTAACAGCCCTTCACGCATCCACACCACTCCATTGACTGGAACCATGCAACCACAATGCTATTGCCAAGTTCTGGCAGGTATAATTATCTGAGGGCTCTTGAATCCATCACCATACAGCACCTACAAAATCTTAATTATCCTCTTATGAACATCCAGCCCCCAGCCTACCCAACCATTGGCCATCTCATCTACCCTCAAATCCATGAACACATAGCAAGTAAATGGAGAGCTATAACTAGCTCCGCTCCCACTCGCTGCTAAGCATCAGTGGTCGCGAGCAAATTTTTCATGCAAAATTCCAAGAAAAATTCAAGTAAAAATCCAAAACAGCAACACGTGGGAGACTCGATGTACATAGACAAAACAAATTCCTTTCAAGTAGGTTTTCAAGATATCAAATGAAGCTTAACATCTTACGACTGTTTGCCGAAAATTCTCCACTAGAGGGTTTTTTAGTGATTTTGATTTGAAAAAACCGTATATTTTTCAATGGTTTTTCAGTTTCAAAGTAAAACAACGTACGGTATTTTCAATGAAAAGCAAAAGTAAGTATGCTAAACAATGTGGAATGCACATAATGTACGATGATCAGAGACTGAAGTCGAAGGAGTCAAGCCGACCTTTTGAATTTAGCATGTTTGTTAACGTTGTAGAATTAATTCTGGTTGTTGCAAAACTTAAGGCTTCTGCTCAACTCAGCAAATATCATGCTAGCTGTAGCCCACAGGAGGTAGGCCACTGGGTCCCTGTATACCATTGGGTATCTGTAGACCACGGGTCCCGGTTCTAAAAAATATTTTAGAATTTGACCCGTATTCTACATAAGCCTTCACGCAGATTTATCAATATATCAATGTATATCAATTTATCAATATATCAAAATATTTTTAATGTACGAAAAAAAATCTTTCGATACTAATTCTGCAGGTTCACCATCTCCCACCTCGGGTCACTTTCATCCCTTTATAGTGTAAGACTGCATCAACACTATGCGCATGCACAATGTGATTTTGCGGTGATATAATTTAAATTTTTTGGGTGTATGGGTTATTCTCATGTGTTCTAATGCTTGATTTATACTTTATTCAGTTATTTTCTCCTCCAACCAATTCAAACCCATGAGGAGATCATCATCCAGTTTGTTTAACGTTATTAAATTACAACCACAGTAGGGACGACGGATTAGGTTAGAAAAAATGATATCTCAGCCCACTTACGTCTTCAGTTAATATTTCCGTACTCATCCTGCCAATAATCAAAGCATTACCGGCTCACTCAAATAGAGAGGATGTGCTGATTGAGTGAGCGAAGCTAATTAAAAGCAGCATTTATTTAGTCCTAGAGAAACTGATGTCAAATGTGTACACTTAGCATAACCAGACCAAAAGTTTTCCAAAGAAACTAACTTATTGACGCCACATGATACACCTGACCGCACTAATTTTTCCAACTCTACATTCAACACCAGCCGTGTCATTAATTATTACACGGCTTATTGTTGTCAGCTACATAACTTGTACTATGTAGCTGACAACAATAAAGCGTGTAAAAATTAGTAATCATCTACTTGGTGTCAATATACTAGGATGTGTCTAGATCATCTTCCATCATGCTAGCCGTTGACAGGTGTCCACAGACCGGAAATTAATAAGCCTTTACAGTAAGGTTTGAACCTAGGTTTTAAAGGCGAAATTTCGATGCTGAGTATCTGCGCCGTCTTTCAATATTTTTAACTAAAATTTTGCGTGGAAGCTTAGTTGGCCTTGGTCAGCAAGTGTAACAAAATTTTTAAATATATCATTTGTTACAACTTGTCAGGACTTAAGCAAAACATAATGTTCATTTTTGGCTTTGAGGACTTCTTGGACACATTTATACAGTTCACTCTACACGATAAACAATTTATCCAAAAAAGCTGAATCGAGGAAAACAAATTGGAAACAATTCTAATTAGTATTAAAAAACGCTTAAGCGTATAAAATACGGATGTAAGCCTTAAAAAACTTCAAAAGCCCTAAAGGAACAGACATTAGAAAAAGACATGTAAGCCTTCAGCGTCGCACTAATACGTGTAAAAGAATCTCCAGCAACCAAAAAAAAACAAGCTGGAGCTTCTTTTACATGTATTAGTGCGACGCTGAAAGCTTACATGTCTTTATCTAATATCTGTTCCTTTAGGGCTTTTAAGTTTTTTAAGGCTTACATCCGTATTTTATACGCTTAAGCGTTTTTTAATACTAATATCCATTATTTTTTTTCTTGTTTCAGCAAGAATTACGCAGAAAAGAATACTTAACCACCTTAAATTTGGTACGCCAATCATTCCTAGTACTAGAAACTGAACCAGCAATGGATCCCCATGAAATACCACCAAAGCCTCCCCCAGCATCCCCCGCCCCTCCTGTGCACCTCATGAAGCATCAATGACCAAGAAATTCTTGCTGATCGTGCCGAAACGTGAATTGGTATGCAACTCATCCTTAGCAGTACAAATCGAAGTAGTATTTGTTGATCATCAACCTCATGGAGAGGACAAAGGGAAGCACTGGGGGTGGATGCAAGGAGGGAACAAATGAAGGGGGGGGGGGCAATGTTTTGCCTTGTAGATTATTTCGGTGGGAGGGGTTCTACAGATAGTCAGTTTGTACTACTATGGCTGACTTGTGTACCACAATTCAAGCGTTTAGCCCAAACTGCAATAGTTTGTTGGTCAAGCATCAGACAGGGGGCACAGGGAAGCGCTAGGGGGCCCTTTGGTACATTTCGTGGGGGTTCCATGCTTGGTTTGATTTCTATGCTAAGAATGACTTGTGTGCCAAGTGTCATGCTTTTAGCTCAATCTGCAAGAATTTGTTGGTCAAACCTCAATGAGAGGGGAACAGGAGGGTGCTGGGGGATCTTTGGGGGTATTTCACGGGGATTCCATGGCTTGTTCGACTTCTACTGCTAAGAATGACTTTTATACCAATTTTCAAGCTTTTAGCACGATTTGCAAAAATTTGCGGGCCAAACCTCAGTGAGGGGGCACAGGGGGTCCCTGAGGCCCCTTTGGGGGTATTTCATGGGCGTTCCATGGCTGGTTCGAGTTATGCTGCTAAGAATAACTTGTACACCAAATTTCATGTTTTTACCTTGAATTGTAAGAATTTGTTGCCCAAGCCCCTGGGAGAAGGCACGGGGAAAGACGCTGAAGGTACTTGGGGGTATTTCGTGGAGGTCCACGGCTGGTTCGATTTTTAATATTAAGAAAGACTTGAGTACCAAATTTCATGTTTTTAGCTCGATTTGTTGAAATTTGTTACTCCACTTAACGACTTCTGCCCAGTGCTATTCTGTAATTATTGCTCTACCGACGAGAATACTGCAGTCAAATCTAAATCGTGTTCAAAGGGCCCTGGTCGGTGCTAATACCTACATTTTAAGCTATACAAATTGAAAATCGGTTCAATGGTTCGATCTCTATGAGATCAAAAGTAGTAGCCCATTTTGGCTTTCCGTGTCAAAAATATTGTAGTTACATTAAAATAGCCTACGAAAGGCCCGAGGCCTTGTCCATACCTACGTTTTAAGCTATAGAACTTGAAAATCGGTTCGGTGGTTCGATCTCCAGGTGAGAGCAAAGAGTCGTAACAACATTAATGGTTTCTGCCCAGTGCTCTGCAAAAAATAATTGCTCTGCCGACGAGAATACTGTTGTCACATCAAAATCGTGTTGAAGAGGCTCTAGTCGGTTTCAACACCTACATTATAAGCTATACAAATTGAACGTCGGTTCATTGACTTGATCTCTAGGTGAGAGCAAAGGTTATAGCCCATTTGGCTTTCCGTGTCAAGAATATCGTAGTTACATTAAAATAGCTTGTAAAAGGACCTAGGCCTTGTCCATACCAACGTTTAAGCTATAGAACTTGAAAATCGGTTCAGTGGTTCGATCTCCAGGTGAGGGCAAAGAGTCCCAACAACAACAACAACAACAACAACAAGAAATGGCCATGCTGTGAACGCTGAACGGTTCAATTGTTGTCATTAAAATTTGTAATGCGGTGAAATAGTTATGACACGACCCCAAATACCGAATTTCGTTGGTCTATGTCAATTTTGGGCGAAACTATAGGAGTTAAAAGTTTGATGTTTAACATGGAAGTTTATGCTGAGGCTTGCATAAGAACCGCTACCGCGGTCTTGTTAGCCTCCCAAAAACCGCGTTGAAAAACAAACTAAGTCGTTCAGTCGTGTCGGCCGTCCAATTTTGAGGCCGTAATTTTAAAAATCATAGACTTAGCACCCTAAAGATTTAAGGTTTAAGCGAGAAACTCAGAGCGCTTCGCTATGGTTCTGAACTGCGAGTTAGCCTTCGTTGACCGACAATGTTACTTCCCATGCGGGAAAGTATCGTTGCATCACTATTCCGATTTTTTACACCATTGTTGCATGTTTCAGCATTGTAATGTTCTAACATTGTTAGCCTATCAATTTCATCGTCTCCTCTTCCTCCTCCCGTCTGCTTTCTGAAAATTCTCGTGCTCTCACGAATGGGCTGTCGACTGTGTAGATTAATGCACATAAACGTTAACGCACATACAGCAGAACATAAAGTAATTTTTTTTAGCAGTAAGTGAAACAGGAAATTCAAGGAAAAATGTGGCACTAACACAACTTATACAAGATGTCTGTGCTTCCTGGAGTTGAGATCTGGCATCGCTTATACGTTGCAGCTAATGTAGAACAATTTATTTGAATTAAAAAATAGTCTGTATACAGCAGCGACCATGCTGCAAATGTAAAGCAGAATGGACTGATGAACAAGAAAAACAAAGAGACAATTCACAGACCCGTATATTGTCTTCGTCATTGCACGTAAATTCACAGTAGAAGTGTCGAATAAGATAACGAGATATGAAGTATAAGTTATCGTTTGTTTATGAATTGAAATCTTACGAAAAAAAAACGCGTATTACACTATGATAATTTGCTAAAAGTTTTTGGTGTGGTATATCAGTCATTAGCATTAGGGTTGTAAGAAGAACTCCCCTCGACCATAGAGAGATGAAATGGAATAAGCGACTGAAAGGAGAGACTGCGCTATAGAGATGTGTATTATGCTCTTATCATTTGCTTGATCGTTTTTGGTGTGGAATATCTGTCAGTTTCAGTAGAGTTGTACAAGAATTGTCTCAACCGTAGCGATATTAGTATTAAAAATGCTTAAGCGTATAAAATACGGATGTAAGCCTTAAAAAACTTAAAGCCCTAAAGGAACAGATAGTAGAAAAAGACATGTAAGCCATCAGCGTCGCACTAAT
>JAHWFP010022549.1:0-76977 GCA_023313725.1 Lithobius niger | reverse complement strand
GCTATAGAACTTGAAAATCGGTTCAGTGGTTCGGTCTTCAGGTGAGGGCAAAGAGTCCCAACAACAACAAGAAATGGCCGTACTGTGAACGCCGAACGGTTAGATTGTTGTCATTAAAATTTGTAATGTGGTGAAATAGTTACGACACGACCCCAAATACCTAATTTCGTTGGTCTATGTCAATTCTGGGCGAGACTATAGGAGTTCAAAGTTTGACGTTTAACACATGGAAGTTCATGCTGAGGCTTACATACCGCGGTCCTTGACGACATAAAATGAGCGACTGAAGCGAGAGAATGAGCTATAGAAATGTGTATTAGGCTCTTATTATTTGCTAGATCGTTTTTGATGTGGAATGTCTGCCAGGAGCAGTAGGGTTGTAGGAAATAGTGGCCTCGACCGTAGCGAGACGCCATGGAATAAGCAAGTGAAGCGAAAGACATAGCTAGATATGCGTCTTACGCACTGATCATTTGCTTGATCGTTTGTGGTGTGGAATGTCTGTCAGTAGCAGTAGGGTTGTAACAAGAACTGGCCTCGACTGTAGCGAGATGGCACGGAATGAGTGAGTGAAGCGAAGGACTCCGCTACTCTACATAAGTAAAAAAAAACATAAGTTTGTTTGTTTGCATGTATGTTTGTATGGCATCTCCTATGGAAGTAAGGCCCATACGAAATTGAGTGGCACCAAATGAAATAGTATTAAATTATGCTTCTAATGTGCTTATTTTCATCACTGTATCTTGATTTTATTAAGTCGAATATGCTAAAAGCTTCTGAAAGCAATTTCTGATGCAGGGGTTTGATCAAACATTTACTGTGCGGCGAATCTTTGTTCCCAAAAATGCCATTATAAAACAAACCTAATTCGGTGACACAATTTGCATCGTGCTCGCGACGTATCTTAAAATTTGTTGGTTTCAACTTGGTTGTACGCACAGGAAAAGTAGACCAGTGCGTTTTAAAGATTGTTAAACAATTATACTTTCTGAAGCATGGAGATACCCGGACTGAATCACAAACCAAACAGTCCGTGTTTAGTTAATTTTTTTTACTGCTTATAAACTGCAAACATTTTGAAGGAAGTGTCAGCAACAACTGCTATTACCTTGTATGCTGATAATCAGCACATCAATTTTTTATGCTTTTGGGACACAGTAAACTACCTGAAGTGTGGATCAAAGCAAACAATATTGTTATTTATAAATAAACCAAACATAAATTAATACATAAACCAGTCCCACTTAAAAAAAATTAGTAAATTCAATGAAGTAATATTTTTTAGAAAATTAAAGAAAACATTTAATAAAATGGTTTTGTAATAAAAAAAAATTACAAAAATAAAATTGCAGCATAAAAACAGTTTTGAATCCCACTTTTATTGCAGAAAAAAAAATCGAAAATTAAGACCTATATGTCAAAATAATAAACAACAGTTAAATGATTGACTTTTAACCATGGTTAAACGAATGATACAATGCTCACAGTGCATGTCTTTACTTTCACTTTGCACTTTGTACCATTGCTACACTGAAAAAAAATATTAACCATGTTCGAGTCAGGCTGTTTACCAAGATTCCCACAAGTGACTAAATAATATCGTACAGCTCGGTTCCCAATTTCATAGGGATAATTATAGTTAACTGTGTGTCGCTATGCCATTTGCTTTTCTTTTTAATTTGCCTCTGGTTGTAGTCGCTCAATTCAATAATATTTCTCACGAGTTGTCATACATGATTCGTTCAAACATATTGGCCCAGAGCACAGGCCGTTGACGTATCTTTTGTTAAAAGGTTTGCATGCATCAGTAAGATGTCGCCATCGTGGTGGTGTAGCAATAAAGAGGGGCGGAGTGACTATGATTTAGCAAAGGCGCATTATAGATTGCCCGCTCTACATTTCTACGCATGCTCTACGGGTATCAGTCGTCCACCCTCCATTCTGGCTTAAAGCAGGAAATACTGACCTGTGGCAATGCAACACAAGATCTCCGTAATTAGTGAACAATTTTTTTTATTTGTGAGCAGACTTGACAGGTGAAACTATCGTGGCGATAAACTTAGGAAAAATAGTTAACGGAAATTCAAAATTTCAACTATGCAGTTCAATTGCAAGAATGCCACAATTTTTCAAATTTCCTTCGGAATTGGTTGTCTTCTTCGATTCTGTACCGCTGGTAATGTTTCTGAAGCCAAGGTTTCATCGGTTGTTATGAGCCATCATGACTTTGGAAGATATGGAATGAGTGAAAAGGAAATGATGTAAGTATGGAACATAATTATTGTGGAGCAAGGAAAGACATCAAAACATTGAGTATTGTTCATTTTAATCACGAATGGTACACAATATTAAAGTTGGAGTTTGCGAAAAAAATATTAATTAAATTGGAATATTAGGCAATTTTGTAAAGTAACCTTTTAATGTGTGTAACTACAAAACTGAACCTAGTATTATGAACTGGAGAGATAGTTCGAAGGAATAAGACTAAGAATGACACATTCCTTTTTTGGTCGTCAAAAGAAATTTTTGAAAATTGCAACAACAACAAACAAAAAAAAAAAAAAACGTAACACGAATGCAATTTTATGTGTGTCCTGGATCCGGGAGGCAGTAATCACACGGTAGGCAGTTTATGTAGCCTATTCAAGATATTCCTAAAGTAAGTTTGCAAAAATATATTTCGACTTTGCCACAAAGCTGGTTGTTACGGAAAAGTTGAAAATATAACGGGCTTGAGAAACTATTCATCAAACCTTCAAATGTTCAATGATATTTGTATCATTACAGAAATATCAAACAGTTACTGAGCGGACAAAAATAGAGTTGGGGAAGTAAAAAGTGTGAAAAGTAATTATGGTTTCGAGGTGCTTAAAACTGATGTCACGCAAGGCAAAAGAGGTAGGGTTATTGAAAAACGTATGAAATGACAAAAGGCGAATATTTTAATCCCCGTAAACACCTAGTAGTCCAGTACGAGCCCTGTGGTCCCGTTTGCAAAATGAAGTTGAGAGAATTTCTCACCGCCACTTAGTCAATGGGCCCCTAGACATGAAAAATCACCAAGGCGCTTGTCGGCCATAGTGCCCCGAATGGCGCTATGGCCAAATCCAATATGGCCGTTGTCAAAATTCAACTTTTTTTTGTTTTTTTTTAGGTATATTCGCATGTAATAACTCTAAGTATACTAAATTTAGTGCGAGGAATTCATTTCTGATGCTGTTTCCACCTTCCTGGGTCATCTTTTCCTGCAAAGGTCATGGTCTAGGTCAGGGAGCAGTAGAAAACAGGTGTAACAGGTCAAATAATTAAGACACCTATAATTCAGTACATAAATTTGCATTCATTCACGGGATTTGTATTGCTGCTGATATATTGTATTGTCATTTCTGAATAACTCAATCAAGAATGTTTTTAACATTTTCAAATAAGCATGTTTTCAACATTTTCAAATAAGAATGTCTTGAATGTGTGCATGCAATATGATCTTTTCGTGGTGGATATGTGCAGGACGAGTTATAACTCTTTTCATGGCAGAGTATGACGCACCTTCAGGCATTTTGACCTTCAGACCTTCACTGCATTGAAATGTGCTTCCCATCCATGCTCCAATGGTCTTAGTCTGGCATCACATACGTTGCTGGAGTAAAGAAGGTGACACATCCTATGAACTAGAAATGCCCCTCGTTAGATGTGGCCTCTGATCTCACTGCTTGTAGGAGGGAGAGCTTTAATTAAAAAACTAGCACAGATATAGTTTTCTACTCTAAGCTGGTCGAACGTCTCAGGGGTAGTAGTTGGCCAGACCCCTGCCCAGACATGTACCAAGTACTTCTCTGCTAGTGCTGTATCTTGCTTTAATAAAGTGTCTGTCTCTCCAACGTTTGTCAGATACTGTGCTGGGTCATAGGCCATAGCTGCGTGCTTTGTCTGCATCTTACTCATGCATTCATCTCGGTCAGTGTGCCTTGGTCACTGCTTTGGCCAGTGGTCCTCCAAGTTGAGAAACAGCTTGATGCAGTGGAAGCATGCGTCTCTTTTCACCCCCCAGAGCCATACTGCCTCCACATCTCGTGCTACTATAGAATGTGGAGGTATGGTGTGTAGTGTAGTGCACTAAGGCGAAAGTGTCCGTGTCATTGCATACTATGATAACTCTCTTGCACTGTTTCACACGAACAGCCTACTGTACGTGCACCACTAGCTGAGTATCTGCCTCCTCGATCCAGTTCAACAGGCCAGGCATGTCCTCACCACCAGACTCTTGCTGGAAGCACTTCATAATCAGCAACAAGATACCTAGTAACAATGGTAGCATTGCCATATTCCGATTGCACACAATATCTCGAACCACGAGCTGGAGATTCCACTTGTTTTCCTGAGAAGCCCAGAACTTAAGTTGCAGAGGGATGGGCATTTCTCTGTTTATGCCAATAATATCGATGCATGTGGATGAGTCAGTACGATGCATGCAGTTCCCTTCATTAAGAGACGTCTTAATGTAGAAATCAAGTACGAGATAAATTAACTGTATACTTTCACAGATGCGTGAAGTTGAGGTTAAGATGGCGTCGATGACCATATCCAGACTTTAGAATTGTGCTAGTGGCATCTGCCGCATTTTAGACATGAAGTTGACTACAAAATAAGTGGAAAGTCTGGATCTCACTTGGTGACGTAAAGTTTAGGTTCAATCTCGCCAATAAGTACTAACTTCGTGGTATGAGTGGGAAGATCACAATCGAACAGCGGGGATGCTGAGAGCACATTATCAGTAAGTATCTGCCTGAGGTCCATGCACCGCTCCTTAGCAATGTCCATGTTCCTTTGTGCATCTGCCATCAAATTGGATGAGAGTTCGTTCTTCACCTTTTCAATGTTTGATGGTGTCTTCTGAGGTTGGCAAGCGAATCTTGGCAATTTTGACTTGGAGATGGTCTTCCTTATTTTCTTGGTATTCTCAACCAATCTTTCCAGTCTGTATTAGCATGTAGTGGCTCGGGCTCATTGACTGTCACTGAGTATGGATTCTGCACAAAGTCTAACAGCTTAGACACGTTGTGGTTAAATGTGTGACGACGAGTACTTCTCAATGCATGTTGCAGATGGCATTCTGTGTCGTTCATGGGGTGGTTAGAGGTGGAAAAGTGGAGGAGACTAGTGATAGACCCAATCTCGTGGAACAACAGCTCGAACTCTGCCACACTACTGGCATTATGTGTAGCTCTCACTACGTAGTGACCTCCAGGACCCTTGGACACTCAGTGGATGGTCTGCTCGACCTTCATGACCTCCGACAGCAGAGAACCATCCTGGGCGATCCTGAACAACCCACTGGACCACAGAGAAGTGTCAGTAGAGCTCAGAATGTATGAAGTCTAGCACTTTGATTTGTTAAAGATGCTAAAAACCACAAGACGGGTAGTTGATGCAACCACATTCTGAAGAGATTGACACAGAATCTTCAACAGTAGCTGCAAATAGATGCCAGTTTCCCACCCACTCGGAGGGTACATAATTTCTGATGATGGCGACTAACTGCAGCAAAACTTCAAAGAATTGGTAGAGCTCAGACTTGGCCTCGCACTCCTTCTCAGATTTCCGAAAGTCCTGATGCAACTCCTCCACTTGTCCAATCAGGGCCTGAAACTCTTCGGAACAATGTTGGTTTTCATTAAGTTTAATTTGCAGCACCTTCAACTGCACCAGCAGTGGATATGCAGCCCTGTCATTGTTATTCCAGAAAATCTTCCACTGGAGCGAACGTATTAGATCCTTCACAATCAGCATACCAGTAAGAGCCCAGACAGAATGGCTGGCGTTTAACACTGACTCTATCACACCAGGTCTGGACACTGCACACTCGATCAGTTCATTATCTGGGCCAGAACCTTACAGAAGTTTTCCCTGGAACCTGAGTAGAACACGGGTCCAATGGAAAGGGCCCATGCAGAGAACACCCTCATCACACCACACTGTCATTAAAGTTTGGTTTGCACATACTCTGAACGTTTGTGAGGAATGTCTGTTAGTAGCGCACTCAATGGTGTGGATTAACGAAATCAACATTTAATCCAATGCGCTTCATAGGAGATTGTTTGTAACCACAGAAAGGTCGGTCAGCATGCGTGATATGGATTCAGTCTAGCTAAAATCCAAAGCCTTTATTTTCAATTATTTTCAAATTTAGTTTAGCAGATCATCCCTCCTTCAAATTACAACATAATTCATACTTTAAACTAATTTACTTTGAAATTATTACAAAACAAACCATCGTTAGCATCAAAAAACATGTTTTCGTCGCTAGGTCAACCTGCGGAGTGTCCGTGCTACATGTCCAGCAGTCTCACGAACTTGCAACCAGACGGCATTAGTCCAAAGCTTCTTGGGAGCTCCTGGACTAGATGCAAGTTCCTGAGTCTAATAGCCATTTAGCTCGGGTCCAACCAACCTGACCTAGAACCAAAACATCGAGGTTTGTTACGTAATACTTTCGTAATAAATTAGTTTAAATTGTGAATAATGTTGGAATTTCGATGAAGAACGACCTGATATACTAAGCTGTGTTAATGCTAGACTGAACCCTGATCACGGACGTGAATGGTCAAATTTTCTCACGATGGATTTGGGCCTAAACTCCCTCCCTGGACATTAGTAAGATTCCAAAATTTAATTGTAGCTTTTTTAATGTCCTCCTTTTTTATCGAAATAATTTTAGAAGCCCACGAGCATTTAATCGGTGATTTTATACTGATTATTTTAGTAATAACAAACTCAATTTGTGTGCCTGTGTCACAGTAAATAGCAGCAACAAAAAATAGATTTACCTAATGGTGGAAAGTTGGCATTTGGTGTAAATTTAGTTATAACTGAATCTGTCAATAAAACCTTGAATATAACCTTTGCAGGAAAAGATGTCCCCGAATGGTGAAACCAACATCAGAAATGAATTTCTCACGCCAAATTCAGTATAATTACAGTTATCACATGTGAATATACCTAAAAAAATCTAAAAAAGTTGAATTGTCATTATGGCCGACGGTAGCCATGTAGGATTTGCGCCATTCGGGACACTATGGCCGACAAGCACCTCGGTCATTTTTCATGTCTAGGGACCCACTGACTAAGTTGCAATGAGAAATTCTCTCAACTCCATTTTGCAAACGGGACCACAGGGCTCGTTCTGGACTATAGGAATTTGTCTGATAAACTTGAAAGATAATTGAACTTAAATGGCTTCTATCCACTATACATAAGCTATGAATGGCTGAACGGAACATGGTCTTACGTATCGTGTACTGAATGTTGCCTTGGCTATGCCAGATTATCATGTTGCGAGTAAAATTGATCGTGCTAATGGCCCCATAGGAGGAGGAGGAGGCATCTCGTTTTAGCTAAAAAGAATTTATTTCTTGTTTTTTTTTACCCAAATGGGGTGAAAGTGGAATTTGCCAGAATAAGCTTTTTTTTTTTTTTTTTTACAGAGGGTTTATTATTTTTTGTTAATCTACTGCCCTCCTGACACCTTTTTCATGGATGATGAATTCTTTGCAGAGAATCCCAAGCCAAAAATGTAATCCATTATAATGAGGGATTTTAATCGTATATTCATCATTTGGCAACAAGAATGGTTGCCTGCGGATGTCATGTCAGGTTTCAACTCTATAATTTTATACGAAATTATTGATTTTCCAGCCTAGGGTGAAACCGTTTTAGATTAATTTTGGTATTGGATTATTATTTAATTAATAATTGCTGCACGATTTGCATTTTCGGTTCTAATGACCATGTTATGGTTTAAAACTCTATCCGCATTGTTAACTACATGGGTCTAAATTGTGTTAATAAGTTCAAATACTATTATTAAATAGTATTATTTGGTGTCGTATTGGTTCTGGTTAAAGCTTGGAAGCGGTTCTATTCTCGCCTTAACGTTTATGTGGATTCACATAGGCAATTTTATACAATTTGTACTGCTGACCTTATCAAACAATTGGCTGACCTTATCCAAAACAGTTGTGATTATGTTGCTTCCGAAAATCTCTCATTGACTATTGCTCAAATCGTAAAGCAAATTAAAAGCAAATATTTCTTTACCAACTGCAGCTGGCCTCTTAAATTCTGTTAAAAAAATAAACCTTTATTCGTTATGTCAGACAACTTAGCACACAGTGGGAGTAGGTGCGTGATATGTCAGATTCTGAAGGAAATTTGATAAATAACACAAAAAGCAGTGTGAGATTTTTTCTTCAATAATTTTAGTTAGTGTATTTAGTAAAGACAATGCTAATATTCGTTGAGCCTCTTCCTTCTTTCTATATTCCTACCACCCCTGTGAAATTACTGATTCAATGGTCCTTGAGGTCGTTTTAAAACTTAAGCCTAATTCAGCTGCTGCCTGGATCCTTATTTCATTCTGTAAACAACTGTGTCCTGCCAATTATACCGCTTTTTTTTTAATAGTCCTAAATCGTGTTTTGGTTTGGAATCATGGAAATGTGCTCTCATTATCCCCATTTTTGGGTGGAGCGGAGCGAGCGAAGAGAGCATAGCCTATAACGGACACCGAATTAAAAATGTTTGTTGGTTGGTTGGTTGGTTGGTCGCACTTTTGTAGTCTGGCTGGAGACCAAACCAAAAGGCAGATTGTCATGAAATTCGCCACATTCGTAGGCAGCGCCAAAAGTATTGCTGATCATGAATTCGACGTAAAATTGATCAATTATAATCCACGAAATTACGATTTTTCGAATTTAAAGATCTAACACTCCCCATTGTAAATTTGGAATCCTGAATAATAAAGCATACACTGTGCTGCTGGTAATCAAGTGAACTATTAAAAATCGTAAAAATAAATCATTTTTGTTTCCCAATAGGTACTAATCTTTTTACTAAGGCTAACCCTTCGTTCACATTTTCTAAAATTTCGCTTGTCTGACTTTTTCTTTGTTGCTGGCATGACCATTGTGTATTTTTACTTTTTTTTAGTAATTTAGGATTTTTTTAATTAATTTTTTACACTTGAAATCAGGTAAGAACTATCACCTAACTATCACGCGGACTGTATTGTTTTTTTCCTTTTTTTTCCACTTTTTAAGGCTTACTTATCTCAACAGGAGCAGGAGGGAGGTAGGAAAAATTTCCCACTGATATCAAAGGCTGGTTGCCACCAAATTAGCATTGCAGCATGTAGGCCTCTCGATTTCTTTCTCGCAGGAAGAAAAAGAATGCACAAAGCAAAACTTTTAAACGCTACAAACAAGCCACGTGACCCCTTAATTACTTATTAAAAATTGGGTACGCCCTCATGCACCTGGAAACAAGCTACAGAGCTTAACGATATTAGTGTCACTAGATGGCGTCACTGAAAAATATAAAGAAGTTCCCCTTGCGCCATCTAGTGACACTAATATCGTTAAGCTTTATAGCTTGTTTCCAGGTGCACGAGGCCGTACCAAACTTTTACTCAATAATTAAGAGTCACGTGGCTTGTTTGTAGCGTTTAAAAGTTTTACTTTGTGTATTCCTTTGCTTCCTGCGAGAGAGAACTCGATAGGCCTACATGCTGCAATGCTAATTTGGTGTCAAGCGGCATTTAAGCATGAAGGATTATTATTTTCAGGGGTTTTAATTTTCGGAAACACTAAAGGGCGCTTCTGTTTGTAGGTGGAGAGAATTTTCAGTCAGGTGAGAAAAAAAACGTGTTATGAAGAGCGTAAATAGGATTATAGGAGAGTATTACAGGGATAAGCTTCACTACGTATGCTTTACTCCACCCTGAGTAATTACCCAATTGCTGGAACACCTGACGAATTAAATTTTAAGTTTGTAATATAACAGCGGAGTTCCTTTTGTTAGCGGACCTACTTTTAGTGATCTGGGGACCAATTGTGTTGCCAGTTCGAATCTAGGTCATGCCACACCGACGAAATGTAAGTGCATAAAAGTAGCTTACTGTACCAGTTATTTCTAGTATATGATTTTCGATGTTTGGCTTGTTTTCATCTTTCCTTTATGTAATTTACAGCAATTAGCGTACATTTATTTATTTTGAGATTGAGATACCTGGCAGATTGAGATACCTGGATCAATTTTTAGTTTTCGTAAGGTATCACGTTCATACGAATCAGGTTAAACCATTTATCCTTAATGTTAAGGATGTTTTGGAGTTCTAAAAGCGTGAGAGTATGTGAATCCGTACGCTTGCCTTAGGCATTTGAAAAACTGGCTTCAAGTGATGCGGTGAGCCTGGTGACGGAAAATGTAGAAGATTTCGACAGAAATGTTGGGTTTATTTTCCAAAGTTTAAAAATATCTCAATCAAGCTGGTCGTAAGTAACGGGTCATTCTGACAGTGCCCGGCAGCCGAACAACGAACGGAAGTGACAGCATAAATACTGTATAGCCAGGGCCACAATTGACATGTCGTCCATATCTTGTTAGGCTCGACTTTCGTGGCTTCGTCTCTGCAGCCGCCAATGGTAACCAATCAGACAATGAACTAGGCTTGACCTCTCATACGTCACAGCAACATGACGCTGAGCTTGGCAGTACGAGTCGGTCATTGTGAAAGCACATTCCGTTGGTTGTACTAAATCAAGGGGGAAAAATACAATGTTTTGAGGTTTGAGCTTGAATGAGACTGCGTTTTCAAGCAAAAATAAAAATAGTATCGTACTTGGATCTGCGAAAGTTTGAGCGGATGTTTCTATGAATTATCTTTCATTTTCTAGCCGTTAGTGCAAATGATTTGTGTTGCTCTGTATGCTACGGGATTGTCTAGCTCCAGCGGCAGGCCGTTAGGAGTGAGAACAACTACTGTTCCCGTTCGCCATGGCTGCATCATTCAACGGCCGCTGTCGGAATGGCCCTTAAGATTGAGGGCCCAGGTGTTATTAGGAAAAGCTAATCGTTGATGAGTTTCAAAAGTCAGATCATTTATTTTGGTCATTTATTTTTTTATTTTTTTAAGGAATCTGTTATGCGGGGTATCTACTACTGGAACAGAAGGGCCCAACTCAAGTCCTAACTTTTTTTTGACATTCAAAATTATGTTTACGTTGTGAAAAGCCGAACTCGTTAAAATAATACCCTTGCAAATACAGAAAGGCGCAACTCTGTTAAAAAATGACATAGTAAATAGAAAAGGCCAATGTCCAATGTCCATGCAAAAAGGCACAACTGGATGGTCTTTAATGCTCTGTTTAGGGTCTTTAACATTTAGGTATTGTTATATGCTGCGGATCAGAGTTAAAAGTACTGAATAAACAGGGATAAATTCATTTATGCGTGTTGGTCTGATCAGTAAACTCTGTCATATATTATACATGGTTCAGAAACTTATTTGCTAGTCCATTAGGCAAGTTTATTGAAGGGTTTTTAGCAATATGTGGTGAATTGACAACTTTTCAAAAGAAAAATCTGTTAATGGCGAGTGGAGATTTACAGTCAGTGATAAACAAGTTGTTTAACTGCTAAACCAGTAGCGGGTGGTGCTTAGCTTTAATTTTTTGAGAAAATGTGATGGGTCCGGTTCCTCATATTAAAAAAAAAAGTCCAGGGTGGGCAGCTGCTCACGATAATACAAAGTACAACGATAAAAGCATGTTGACTCACTAAAAATGCAAAAAAAAATTTTCGGTGCTAAACGTCACTATTTTCAAGCAATCCAAAAAGTTTTGGCAAAATCATTCGTCTATGTTGCTGTTTGTTTCGTTAACTCTACCATCATGTTGTAATGTGATAAACTTACTATAACAACAGATCACCAGAACAACAACATCCATACAGAACCCTGAGAGAGCCCGAGACCAAGGCGCCCCCTGGGATTTACACCTCACTGAACCTCAGTGAACCACCTTGTAGGTTTACAGAAAGACAAACCTGCACTGACCCGGCTCCGGAGAGCAACTCCCGCTTCCTCCTGGCCGTCATCCAACAATGACAACACTTTCCTCAAATCACCCTGGGCGGAACGGAGCAGGATTCAGCGCAATGCCTCCCAGCGCGCACAGGTGAAAAGAAAGTGTTCGACAGATTCATCCTCCAGCCCACAAACACAGCGGGGCGTCGGAGACCACCCCAAACGGAACATGTGAGCTAGTAGGAGGACGTGCCCCGTCCTCAAACAAGACAAAACACCGGCCTCCCGTCGGGACAACCAATCCAGAAATCGCGGCCTCTCAACCGAGGGGTGGACCGCAACAGTCTTCTCCCGAGTGTACCTCTAGCCCACTCGGCATTCCAGGCAGCTGACGCGACCCCATCCAAGACAGGTGACAAATCCCTTGCAACCAGAACAAAGGATGCCACATGGGTGCCCTGAAGACACTGGGCCCCATGGCGTGCCAGATCGTCGGCCAATTCATTCCTAAAGCACCCCTGATGCCCCTGCACCTAGGTCAGCAAAACCTCATGTCCCGCCTGAAGCACAGCAACAAGCATCTTGCCAATACCATACACTACCGGGTGGCTGACATCAAGCGACTCAAAGGAGCGACACAGAAACTGAAGACCAGCAGCTGAGTCAGAGATGACTCGAAACTGCTGCAACCTCAAATCAATCGCCAGGTCCAAGGCCAACGAAACAGCGACAAGCTCCACCACAAAAACAGAAGGGATACACCTTAGGTGGAAACTGAGCTCCTTACGCAGCGCTGGAATTGCCACTCCTACACCCCCTGACCAAGATTCTTGAAAGAACGAGGCATCACAATAAACATCAGTAATCAACGGTGCACTCCCCAAAGTACCACTCGTACCCTAAAAGACTGATAACAACTGCCCACACCATGTCCACGGGGCAAATGGCCTAACCACAAAAGGAGCCTCAAACCTACCAAGTTCTGTACCACCCAGAAGAGTACACCCAAAACCCCGGAGAGCCCAAGGACTGTCGAGTGATAGAAATCAAAGCCCCATACCGCACAAGAACGTGGTCGAGTGGGTCCAACCCGCCTCTGGCAATAGCCCTCAGGCATAAAGCCGACAGCAATCACCCAGCCCGCACATCAACCGTGAGCACCCCGGCCTCTATGAGGAGAGCGTTCCCAGGTGTTGAGGGCAAAAGCCCAGTTACACACCCTAAACCTTCATTGAGCGCAACTTGGACACCACGAGTTGCCCACCAAAAAGGAGCCAAGAACGGGAGGTGGTAGTCGGCCACAGCCCTGACGTAGACTCGCTAGAAGCAGGACACTACCGACCTTTGTGCTAACAACCTATTTGTTGCCAACACCTTCAGCACCCTAGTCCCTGTAATGTGTGGTGCAGTGGCAACCCGGACCACTGCACTGTGACTGAGGTTGGCGCTAATGACCAAGTTGTCGACGCGCCATTAAGCCTCAATTCCCCCCCCCTAGTCCTTGCTGACACAGCTTCATTGACCTCGGCAACCTCAGCTTTCCAAGTAAGCTGCGGATCCAGCCTCACACCCAGATACCGCACACTGGAGGAGGACGAGACAACAGTCGCGCCAACCTTAATCGTCGTGTGCACTTCCGAGTGCCTGCAAAACACCACCAATTCAGTCTTGGACTGCGACATCGCTTGGCCCCTCTCCGCAAGCAGTCTCTCTCCCACCACCAGCACATGTTCCAGAGAGCTAATTAACAAAGGGAGGTCATTCCCCACCAGCCAAACAGCCACGTCGTCGGCATAAGCCACGATATCAACCAGGTGACTTAAACGGACAAGCACCTCATTCAGCGTGACCGCAAAAAGGGCAGGGCTGAGGCAGCTCCCTTGAGGCAACCCTCTGTCAGTCTTACGGACACCCGACCAGCAGATACCAACCCTGGTAGTAAAACTCCTGTTCTTGAGGAGTGCTAGGATCGCACAAGCAAGCCCCCAACCCACCCCAAGCTCCTGCAGAGCAGCCATGCACAATGTGGTTTTAATTTCAAAGAGAGGATTTTAATCTAATTCAGGGATAAATTCATTTATGCGTGTTGGTCTGATCAGTAAACTCTGTCATATACATGGTTCAGAAACTTATTTGCTAGTCCATTACGCAAGTTTATTGAAGGGTTTGTAGCAATACGTGGTGAATTGATAAATTTTCAAGAGAAAAAATCTGTTAATGGCGAGTGGAGATTTTCATTCAGTGATAAACAAGTTGTTTAATTGCAAAACCAGTAGCGGGTGGTGCTTAGCTTTAAGTTTTTGAGAAAGTGTGATGGGTCCGGTCCCTCATATTAAAAAAAAAAAGTCCAGGGTGGGCAGCTGCTAACGATAATACAAAGTACAACGAGAAAAGCATGTTGACTCACTGAAACTGAAAAAAAAAATATTTCGGTGCTAAACGTCACTATTTTCAAGCAAAGCCAAAATGTTTTGGCAAAAGCATTCGTCTATGTAGCTGCTTGTTTCGTTAACTCTACCATCATGTTGTAGTGTGATAAACGACAGTGTACATACAGTGTCTATTAGTTTTGAGAGTAAGGTTTACTCTCAAAACTTAATGGTCAGGTTGGGAGGAAGGGAAAGATGCTGTGTGTTTTGTCTCGTTACTTCTGGTGATTCTTTACTTCAATGATCTTTTTTTCAGAATAAGGAAATATTTGTACTTTCCCCCTCCACTTTTGGAAGACGATTACAATGAAAACGAGCCACCAGACTATGCAAATTACTTTCCAGAACAAAGCAGGAATTCTACAAAGGATCCTTCATGTAAGTTCTGGCTGTACAACAGTTAGAAATGCTAGATATGCTAGAAATGTTAGAAATGTTGGAAATGGGTAACGAGAGTGTATCATTGTTAATATCTATAATGTTATGAAAGATCAAGCCAGGTCCATTTACCTGGCCACCTGTTAATCCAATATCTGTCTGTTAATTGCCACTTCCTGATTAGACACCTTAGCTGCAGGTAGCATGTGGAACCTGTGGGATAAAGTTACTATAATTAATCTTGTACGACCTAAATTTAAATACTTCAAACATGGTTGGCCCAGGCATGGGGAACGATACACTAGTTTTAATCCTAGTTACAGATGTACAGATGTACAGATGTACAGATGTACAGATGTATGACGAGATTTAGATTGGGGGTTTGAATAACATCTCTGTAATGTGTGGTGCAGTGGCAACCCGGACCACTGTACTGTCACTGAGGTTGGTGCTAATGACCAAGCTGTCGACGCGCCATTAAGCCTCAATCCCCCCCCCTAGTTTAAACTTAAAATCTACACCCATTTAGGGGACAACAATTGCCTGGAATTTAGTGAATTTTGACAGATTCACTACAGCCAGTGAAAGTGGTCAGTCGTGTAAATTGTGTTTCAGTTCAGCCATCTTTCCAGCACTGGAGGAGGACAAACCAACACCACGGATTGGTATTTTTTTTGGTACAAAATATCTCAAGGTATTTTGTATTCTAAGACCCGAAATGTGCAAGGATTAAACTGTTCGTTTATGGCCCGTAAGGCAAAAGATTCGTGGCCAAATTCTAAGTTTCACCAGAGGACCTGCGGAATAATGTAGTGGTTTGGAATATTACGCTAGGTGTTAATGAAATTAAATTGCAGACCATCTGTAAATTCAGTCATTGTTCACTGTATGTTGCAGTTATGAAGGGTGTAGTCAAAGGTAAAAATGCTGAAATGTTGAAATGTTTGAATTTTAACAAGTTGTGTTTAATGGAAACTAATTAAAAGTGTTGAGCTAAAACGGCTAAAAGGCATACAAATGACAAAATTGTTGGTTTTCACGCCAAAAGATGAAAATTTACTTAGGTACGTCAATCCTAAAGCCCCCTGTGGGATGGGGGTAGAATAAGCCCACCGTACCCCTGCGTGTCGTAGGAAGCGACTAAAAGGGAACCCAAGATCACGGCTTGCTAGTGTGCCAAGGGTCTGCGTGGCGGAGGGTTTTTAGTCCGTCTTGAACACTAGCAACCTCAACACTACGGTTTGCGAGTGCGCCTACGGTGTGTATGGCGGGCAGGTTTAACACCCGTCGCAAGCACAAGTCCGAAAGAGGTGAAGGGACATCCAGACAAACCGGGCCCGGGGTGGCTGCTTAGAGGATGTTTGGCGGTTTGAATCCCCTTTTAGGGTTGATTCCGATTTTCCCATTCTGGCTACTGGGCTTTTCATCCTCATCCCCCAGCAAGTTGGCCGTGTGCTGCAACCTAGTAATCCGTGGAGGCGGAGATCCTGGCTTTCGGGCTTTGGCTCCTTATTCCGGAGGACGGGTGGCCTGGGCGAGCCGGACTAAGGTCAATCAGCTATGACTTTTCGGGTACTGTCGTTGTGGGGAGGCGGCTTGTGCTGTATCCATTTGCATCACGGACCCGAACTGTTTGGGTTATCGAGGGAGGTGGTGTGTACGGCTTCCTTGGTGGCCTCGCCTCTCGGCATGCTTTGGCTGCCACCTCACCGAGATAGACGGCGGTGTTAGCTTCCTGGTGCAGGGCCCTGGATATGCGGCTTCCGGCCCTGCATCACCCGAGTGCCGCGCAGGGTTTTTCTTTTCTGGGGGGCGCACCACCGCGACTTCTTTTTGCTCTCCATGGCAACTTCTTCTCCCCCTCCCCCGCAAAAATTTCTTCCCCCAAAAATTCTTCCCTCCTCGCCGCACTAGCAAGAGCCAGAGGAGGGAACCTGAGATGGTTGGGCCTGGTGCCCAGTTACCAGACATTGGTAAGAGTCGGGACCAAGTCCCGAAGTTCTTGGTGGTGACAGGCGAGGGCCGAGATGTTACACAACTCGGTCCGTTCGCTGTCCACAAAGCACTCAAAGGGATCTGTGGTTCCGATCCGAAGAGTGTCTCTCGGCTCCGTGCTGGGGGATACCTTGTTGAGGTTGCGGATGGGGCTCAGGCAAAGAGGCTTTTGAAGGCGGGTGCACTGGGGTTGTGCCCGGTGCGTGTGGAGCCGCATCGTACCTTAAACAGCAGCAAGGGGGCCGTGACGTGCTTTGATTTGAGGGGTCTCAGCGATGATATCGTCCTGGACGAACTCAAGTCACAAGGCGTTACGGCTGTGAAGCGTTTGACGCGAAAAGGTGAGAATGGTGCCCAGCCAACTGACACTTTTTTCCTGACCTTTGATACGCCAGTTGCACCGCAGCACATTACTTCCGGTTACCTGCGGTTGAAGGTCAGGACTTATGTACCGAATCCAATGCGGTGTTTCCGCTGTCAACGCTTCGGCCACACCAGCGCCTCGTGTAAAGGTAAGCCTACCTGTGTTAGCTGTGCTCAGGCAGCCCATGAAGGCGCTGATTGTGCTGGCCCAGAGCAGTGCATCAACTGTGGTGGTCAGCACCAGGCCTCTTCGCGGGACTGCCGTGTTTATTTAGAGGAACGTCAAGTGCAGGAATTGAAGGTGAAGGACGGGCTTTCCTACTCGGAGGCCCGGAAGAAAGCTAAACTATCGGCAGCACCAATGACCAGATCTTTTGCACAGGTGTGCAGTGCGCTATTGCCTGGCCCAGTTAGTGAGTCTGCTGATTTAGCGGATTTGCGCGCTGAGCTCAAGTCTTTGACGAGGACGGTAGGCATGCTTGTTACTTTGTTGACCCAGCAACATCCATCTTTGCCGGGTCTTTTGGGTTCTTCGAAACCGGTTGATGCCTTGCCGTCGACATCTGCCCAGCCTGCTACTGTTCCTGTTCCTGTAACTGTTCCCAGGCAGGTTAAGGCTGTAGTTAAGCCTCCTCCCGCCCGGAGTGCACCACAGAAAGTGTCGAAGAAGGCTCCTGCTGGTACATCCTCAGCACCACCCGTGAAGAAGTTGCCACCAGGAGAGAAGGTAAAACAGTCGTCGAACAACCAGCTTGCTGAGGGGTCCATTGCGTCCCCTCAACAATTTGATCCTCCTTTACCCATGAAGCAGGGAGATATTTCCTGTTCCACTTCTCCAGGGATTTTTCCTCCTTCCGAGGACAACTTCGTTCTGGACCTCACTCCGGCTTTTGATTCGGGGGAGGATTCAGACGTTTTCGGGTCGCCCAGGGGAGGAGTTGAGGAGGATGATTCAGTCTTAAGCCCGTCCTAATGCCTGCGCATTCCATCGTTCAGTGGAACTGCCGAAGTTATCGGACCCATGCAGAGGAGCTGCGGCTGCTTTTGTCGCATTGGCGACCTCTGTGCTGCTGCCTTCAGGAAACTTGCTTTAAGGCGTCGGATAATCCGGTTGTTAGGGGTTACTCTGTCTACCGTCTGGATGCAGACCCTGTGCCACGTGCACATGGTGGTGTTGCAGTGCTGGTTCAACACTCTCAGCCGCATGCCAGTGTGCCTCTGCACACTAGATTTCAGGCGGTAGCAGTTCGAGTTTCTTTTCAATTCGATATTACTGTCTGTTCGGTTTATTTACCGCCGGATGAGGTCTTTGGGGTTGGTGACCTGGAGGACCTGGTTCGCCAGCTTCCTGCCCCGTTTCTCCTGCTGGGAGACTTTAACAGCCACCACGTCCAGTGGGGAGGACCTAATACTGACAACAAGGGCAGGATCCTTGAGGAGTGGATGCAGAGGGGATCCGTTTGCATCCTGAACGATGGAGCCATGACACACTGTAACCTGACCACGGGCAATTGGTCAGCGGTGGACTTAGCCTTTTGCTCCCTTGCCGTCCCAGTTCAATTCACTTGGGCTGTCACTGCCGATCTGCATGGAAGCGATCACCTCCCCGTTGTGTTGTCCACGACACAAGGGGGTTCTGTGGCTTCCAGGCCAGCCCGGTGGGCGCTTAAACGTGCTGAATGGTCAGCCTTTGCTGAGGCTGCTATATTTCAGCGTACGGTTGAGGACTTTTCTGATGTGGATGAACTTTCCACTCATTTCGCTGACGTGGTCCTTGCTGCTGCTCATGCTACTATCCCGCGTTCGTCCACACAGCCGCGGCGGGTTCCTGTTCCGTAGTGGACGCCTGCTTGCGGGAGGGCTATTCGGGCCCGCCGGCAAGCGTTGCGTGCATTTACGGTCATCCCAACTACTGACAACTTTGTAGCCTTTAGGCGCTGTCGTGCCCGCGCCAGGTATGTCATCCGTGAGGCTAGACGTGCTTCGTGGACATGTTTCGTCGATCACGCGCTCCACGCCTTCTCAGCAGGTGTGGCGGAAGGTGCGCCAGATTCGTGGAGGAACGTGTCTTCCCCGGTATCACAGCTGAAGGTGGCGAATTCCGTGATCTCTTCTGTGCCGGATATCGCCGACTGTCTTGCGTCTGCGTTTGCGCGGGTCTCGAGTGATAACCATTATGATCCTGGTTTCCTCTTAATAAAGCGTAGAGAAGAGGCCCACTCTCTAGACTTTCGCTCCGACGGGCTAGAGGAGTACAATTTACCGTTCACCAGGCAGGAATTTGTTTCAGCTTTTTTCCAAGTCGCATGACTCCGCCCCAGGGCCTGATGATGTTCTCTATCAGCTGATGAAACATCTGCCTCTTGCCTCCCAGCAGTTCTTGCTGGAGATGTTCAACCGTGTGTGGGCAGAAGGCTCTGTTCCGGCAGCGTGGAGGACAGCAGTGGTCATCCCGATTGTGAAACCGGGCAAAGACCCTACTGCTCCTTCCAGTTATCGCCCAATCGCTCTGACTAGCTGTGTCTGTAAACTTATGGAACGGATGGTCAGTGAGAGGTTGGTCTGGGTGCTGGAATCACGCGAATTCTTATCTGCGTCCCAGTGTGGCTTTCGACGTTTTCGGTCAACCATCGATCATCTGGTTACCCTTGAATTGGATGTGAGGAAGGCTTTTCGCCTGCGTCAACATCTGGTTCAGGTTTTCTTTGACTTGGAGAAGGCTTCTGATACGACCTGGCGTTATGGGATTCTCCGTAATCTCTATAACTGTAGGCTTGAGGGGACAGATGCCACTGTTGCTTTCCGCCTACCTCTCATGCCGTTCCTTTCGTGTTCGTGTCGGGGCGACTCTTTCCCGCCCGTTTGTCTTGGAGAATGGTGTGCCTCAAGGAGGTGTTCTTAGTGTCATCTTGTTTGCTATTGGGATCAACCCCATTGCTCAGCAAGCTGCTGTCCCCCAGTCATTGTTTGTCGATGACTTCGGCCTGCGCTTTCGGGCAGCTCGCATGCAGACCTGGGCGGTCAGTAATGGTTTCCGGTTTTCTCCGGACAAGACTGTGTGCATTCACTTTTGCCGCCAGCGAACGCTGCACCCAGATCCTTGCCTGTACTTGAGGCAGGCGCAGATTCCTGTTGTCCCACAGGCACGTTTCCTGGGTCTGGTGTTCGATTCCAGGTTATCTTGGCTTCCACACTTGCGCCAACTTAAAGACAAGTCTTTGCGGGCACTTAACATCTTGCGGGTTCTGTCGGGCACTTCATGGGGTGCCGATCGCACTGCCATGTTGCGCCTCTACAGAGCCCTTGTACGCAGCAAACTTGATTATGCATGCATGGTGTATAGTTCGGCTAGTGACTCGACTCTCCAGGTGTTGGACACTGTGCATCACAGTGGCCTGCGTGTGGCGACTGGGCCATTTCGAACTTCTCCAGTGGTCAGCCTCTATACTGAGGCCTCGGAGTCACCTTTGGCCATTCGTCGGCGGAAGCTGGCCATTCAGTATGCTGTGCGTTTACGTGCTGTGGAATCCAGTCCTGCTTGGTTCATGGTTTTTGGGCCAGACTTGCGAGTCGGTAAACGCAGGGTGGGTAAGGGTGATTTCCGCGATAGGCTCCAGCAGTCCTGTCAGGAGATAGCCTTTGAAATGCCCACCATCTTGAGGCTTGGGGGGATGCCAGTGGCCCCTTGGCTTGTCCCAAGTGGCATTTTCATTTTCGCTCTGGCGTCCCTCCTGAAGGGTTCCACTCTACCAGCAAGGTACTTACAGGAGTTCCGGCGGCTGTGTTCTCAGTACGCCGGTTATCAGCGGCTGTTTACTGATGGGTCGAAGTCAGACGCTGGCGTGGCTTGTGCTTGTGTTTGTAAGGGAGTGACGGTTGCCCATCGCCTTCCATCAGGCTATTCTGTGTTTTCTGCAGAGCTTTTGGCTCTCGGTTTGGTGGTGGAATGGATCCTTGGCCTTCAGGGCACGCATTTCATTATCTTTAGCGATTCCATGAGTGCCCTGGAGTCCTTGGCGAATTACAATCCTCGGAACCCCTTGACACAACGTGTCCAAGCTTTGCTTTCCCGCTTGCCTGGCCAGCGGAAAACCGTGCTTTTCTGCTGGATCCCGGGCCATGTTGGGATAGGTGGAAATAAGCAAGCGGATTATGCAGCAAAAGGGGCCCTTTCTGGCCCTCTCGGAAGGGATCTCAGCCTTGTTCCCTCGGACGCTTTTCCAACTCTGCGTCTGAGGTTACACGCTTTTTGGCAAGCCTCGTGGGATGGACAGGACGGTAATAAATTACGAGCTATTAAAGGCACTGTTGAGGAATGGCACTCGGCGTGTCGCCGCAGTCGCCGTGAGGAGGTGGTGTTGGCCCGTTTGCGCATTGGTCACACTCGACTTACTCACTGTTTCCTTTTGCGGGGGGTTGACCCTCCTGAATGTTATTGGTGTCGGCGGCCACTTACGGTCCGGCACTTCCTTGTTGACTGTTGCTATCTTGATGGTTTTCGTGGTCGTTTCCATCTTCCGCATAACAATGTGCGTCAATTGGGCGATAAGTCTGTCCTCCTGTCCGGTATTTTTCAATTTTTGCAGGAGGTACAGATGTATGACAAGATTTAGATTAGGGGTTTGAATAATATCTCTGTAATGTGTGGTGCAGTGGCAACCCGGACCACTGCACTGTGACTGAGGTTGGCGCTAATGACCAAGCTGTCGACGCGCCGTTAAGCCTCATTCCCCCCCCCCCCCAATCCTAAAACTTAAGCTGTTAACTACTCTGAATTGCAAACAAGATGTAAGAGTTACTTTAGTGGGTTGGTGGAAAAACACGAGGAACCTTGCCGCTCGGCGATTGATACAAAACCCTGGCGAAGTATCCTAGTTCAGCGAGCGGGGGGGGTATAAAAGGCACGGATAATTCCATAAGTCTTCATATTTGTACAACCACATTTTTGTGTAACCTAGCAGGTTCACAAGAACCCAGTCTGATTTGACTTGTTAGGCGTGTATGCAGGCCTAGCTAGAACAAGCAGTGCGTTTTTAAATAAACTTTAAAAGTTGAAATGTTAACTTACAAAAGGTTTAACAGTCTTATTAAATGCAGCTTAAATTAGTACTTCTTATATTTTTGTCTCTTATGAGCGATACTTCAGAAAGATTTAAATTTCAGAGTTCAGCTTTTATGCCCAGTGCTGTAAAAGGTTAACGTTGAACCCGAAACAAGGTGTAATTCAGAACTTAATTCTAAAGAAAACAATTTAAACCAAAAGTTGAGCTCGAGCAGGATTTACGTGAAGAAGTTAGTACAATGACGATGAATCTGCCAGCAGCTGCTTTTCAGCAGAATTTATAGAAGGTTCGACAGGTTTAAACCATTTTAGCATTTTCGATATAGCAAATTCTAATTTTCCTGGCCAGTGTGGTTTGTTGCGGAGCCTGGGTGCACCCACAGCTGTGAACTAGAAAACAATTGATGAGATTAATAACTTGTTAAAGGAGAATATTGAAAGTCTGGAAATTGATGCGAAGTAACCCTTTTTGAGCAACTTTCCAGAAACGCCCTACAGTTTGGCATATTTACCCTCATCCTATATGAGTATTTTTTTTAGGTTTTTGTTTTACAGTGGTGTTACTGTTAGGTCATTTTCACCCCCTGAGCGTATTTTGATGGATGTGTCATTTCTCGGGAGGGGAACGGGGGATGTCTGTTCAATCGTACAACTTCACCAATCGTACACCAAGTGAGTTGGTGGAAAAAACACGAGGAACCTTGCCACTCGGCGATTGATACAAAACCTTGGTCCTAGTTCAGCAAACGGTGGGTATAAAAGGCGCGGATAATTCCGTAAGCCTTTATATTTGCCATAGCTGCCAAGACCAGGTGGTTTCAAGGTTCCAGTTTAAGAAATGCAAAGTTGATTTTTTATCGCGAGAAGTGGTGGAAAATCAACTGTAGAAGCCTGTTTGAGGTAAACTTTACTTGTCTCGATTTTAGAGGACTCATTTCTTCCTACGATGAATTTTTTGCGCACTACGACCGATGCGATGGAAAAATGATTACGCCTGAAAAAAAAATTAGTTTGGGAGTACACATTACTGCGAAGCCTGTTGGAAGTATTTCCCCGATTAGGAAAAAGCTACGGTCATACCAGGATTTCACATTCGTCTAATGTTCTTTCGATGAAAGAAGAGCCGTTTTGGATATCGGAAGATAAATAATAATAAAAAAAGAACCAATGATGATTGACGAAGAAGAAAAACTCGATTTTCCAACGTTTGACAATGAGATTTTCTTTTGTCAATACTGCGAGAAGACTTTCAGGGAAAAGACTTATAAACGGTGGCACGAAACGCGTCACGAAGGAAAATGTAACGTAACCTGCAAATCATGCGGTGGGACTATTCTAACCAGCTCGCTTATAAAATGGTACAAGTGTGGCGGAACTATAAAACAACGTAGAAGGGAAATTGGAGAGTCTAAAAAAATACTTAAATTTTATTTTCCTAAACTCAAGCCTCGGTTGAAGAAAGGAATAATTTCTCAAATACCTGCAAATTTCAACATTGTATACTAAAACCGCACTCAACTTCTGACTGGAGGAAAAGTCAGAATGCCGTTTTACGAACTATTTTAGTTTATTCGTATCCCTACGCACTCAGCTGTTGTAAAACTGAAAAATATTTTCTCTACACCTGACATTGCCGTTGGCCTTCAATTCCTTCAGATTTTTTTCACAATGAAATGCGGTCCGAAGCAGAGAAAAGGAGCTTCTCATCTTTTGCTCGTGTCCATCTGTCTGTATCCACGATAACTTTTAAACCAATTGTCGGATTTATTTTAGATTTCTCACTTGCAATCTATGCTCTATTTTTGGAGTGAAGCTCGTAAATCAATAAAATTAGGCAAGACGTTTCGTGGAATTTAACTTTCATATATCCAAGTATACACCAAGAGTTGGCTACCATTCTTCACGGCTTTTATTTTTGTGTACTATTCAAAAGGGTATTGAAATTAAATTTTTTTTATTAAAAAAACACCGGGCAATTTCATTTCATTTTTAAATAACCTTTTTTTTTAAGTAAATGCCTCTCCCTATTTTTGAATATTCAACACGTGTAAGCCTTGCAGCATTTCCATAGGTTTGATTGACTGAGCCAGTCTTTCCGAAAAAAAAAAACAAGAAAATAAAAGGATTCACAACGTAACAATAAACTGAGCAAAAAAAAAAAACATTAGAGCTCGTATCCCCATACTCATAGCCCTGAAGGCACATAAATAAAAACGGATTAGAGTTCACTCGAACGCAACAAACTATAATTTGAACTACAGTACCAGGGAACAAGGACTGTTTTTGATCAATGGTTATGTCAGAAAGAAAGCACAGTTTATGTTTGAAAAGTTTAATGTTTTGGTGTTTAGGCGTGCACGCGTAATTTGTGTATTATACAGACTTTTTTTATATTTGGCTGTGTTTGTTTCATATATTAAGTCTGTTTCGTGTGAGTGTAGGCATATGTGTATTTTGAGTGCATTTATAATTTGTGAAAGAAGCAGACTCCTAGTTAAGGCAGTTTTTTGCCTGTTTTTGTGTTTGAAGGTCGTTTGAGGTGGTTATTTCTAGTTCGTTTGAGTAATTACGTGTTCATTTTGTGTATGCATTTTTATCTTTCAATTTTGCAGCGTGTTGCTGTTTATGGCGTCTATTTTGTTGGCTTCCATTTTGTTGTGTGTGTTTGTGGGTTTACGTTTTGCTAATTGGAGTTCAAAAGATAGTTCGTTGCGTTCTAGTGAACTCTATTCCGTTTTTATTCGTGTATCCTCATGTCAGCCGCCTAATTTTGAGGCCGTAGGCCTTAAAATTTAAGACTTCGCACCCTACGGTTTAAAACTTGAAGATTTAAGGAAAAATAAAGACCACTTAATTTTGGTTTCTACAACGAGCTAGCTAACTAAAACAACGACAATGTTAGTTTCCCGGCACCCAACCATCCGTGCATCTCAAATCTCAAATCATTTATTACAGGAATCTAAAGGTCCGTGACCATACATCCCATCTAACTTATGACTAACTTACTATAACACCAGATCACCAGAACAACAGAGCCCATGCAGTACCCCGAGATAGCCCGAGACCAAGGTGCCCCCTGGGATCTACACCTCACTGAACCTCAGTGAACCACCTTGTAGGTTTACAGAAAGACAAAACTGCACTGACCCGGCTCCGGAGAGCAACTCTCCTTCCTCCTCACCTTCATCCAACAATGACAACACTTTCCTCAAATCACCCTGGGCGGAACGGAGCAGGATTCGGCGCAACCCCTCCCACCGCACACAAGGGAAAAGAAAGTGTTTGACAGATTCATCCTCCAGCCCACAAACACAGCGGGGCGTCGGAGGGTACAAACGGAACATGCGAGCTCGTAGGAGGACGTGCCCCGTCCTCAAACGAAACAAAACACCGGCCTCCCGTCGGGACAACCGATCCAGAAACCGCCGCCTCTCAATCGACGGTGGACCGCAAACAGTCTCCTCCCGAGTTTACCTCTAGCCCACTCGGCATTCCAGGCAGCTGACGCGACCCCATCCAAGACAGGTGACAAATCCCTTGCAGCCAAAACAAAGGATGCCGCATGGGTGCCCTGAAGACACTGGGGCCCATGGTGTGCCAGATCGTCAGCCAATTCATTCCCAAAGCACCCCTTATGCCCCTGCTCCCAGGTCAGCAAAACCTCATGTCCCCCCTGAAGCACAGCAACAAGCATCTTGCCAATACCATACATTACCGGGTGGCTGACATCAAGCGACTCAAAGGAGCGACACAGAAACTGAAGACCAGCAGCTGAGTCAGAGATGACTCGAAACCGCTGCAACCTCAAATCAAGCAAAACAGCGACAAGCTTCGCCACAAAAACAGAAGGGAAACACCTTAGGTGGAAACTGAGCTCCTTACGCAGCACTGGAATTGCCACTCCTACACCCCCTGACCAAGATTCTCGAAAGAACGAGGCATCACAATAAACATCAGTAATCAACGGTGCATTCCCCAAAGTACCACATGTACCCTGAAAGACTGATAGCAACTGCCCACACCATGTCCACGGCGCAAATGGCCTAACCACAAAAGGAGCCTCAAACCTATCCAGTTCTGTACCACCCGGAAGAGTCAAAGGACTGTCGAGTGATAGAACTCAAAGCCCCATACCCCACAAGAACGTGGGCGAGTGGGTCCAACCCGCCTCTGGCAATAGCCTTCATGCATAAAGCCGACAGTCATCACCCAGCCCGCACATCAACCGGTAGCTCCCCGGCCTCTATGAGGAGAGCGTTACCAGGTGTTGAGGGCAAATACCCAGTCACACACTGTAAACCTTCATTGAGCGCAACTTGGACACCACGAGTTGCCAACCGAAAAGGGGCCAAGAACGGGAGGTGGTAGTCGGCCACAGCCCTGACATAGACTCGATAGAAGCAGGACACTACCGACCTTTTTGGTATCAACCTATTTGTTGCTAACGCCTTCAGCACCCTAGTCCTCGCTGCCACAGCTTCCTTGACCTCGGCAACCTCAGCTTTCCAAGTAAGCTGCGGATCCAGCCTCACACCCAAACACCACACACTGGAGAAGGACGAGACAACAGTTGCGCCAACCTTAATCGTCGTGTGCACTTCCGAATGCCTGCAAAACACCACCAATTCAGTCTTGGACTGTGACAGCGCTTGGCCCCTCTCCGCAAGCAGTCTCTCTCCCACCGCCAGCGCATGTCCAGAGAGCTAATTAACAAAGGGAGGTCATTCCCCACCAGCCAAACAGCCACGTTGTCGGCATAAGCCACAATATCAACCAAGTGACTTAAATGAACAAGCACCTCATTCAGTGCGACCGCAAAAAGGGCAGGGTTGAGGCAGCTCCCTTGAGGCAACCCTCTGTCAGTCTTACGGACACCCGACCAGCAGCCACCTACCATGGTAGCAAAACTCCTGTTCTTGAGGAGTGTTAGAATCGCCGAAGCAAGCCTCCAACCCACCCCAAGCTTCTGCAGAGCAGCCATGACCCAGTCTAAATCAACTGTGTCATAGGCCGCCCTAATATCCAAGAAGACCGCCACCACCAAATGTCCCTTAAGCCCACGAATGCTGGACTCCAAAACATCACCGCGTCTTGAGCGCCCCTGTGTTTCTGGAACCCGAACTGCCTACTGAAGAGCCTACCCATAACCTCTAACTGAGACTCCAGACGCCCCACCAACATCCGCTCATAAACCTTCCTCACACAAGAAAGGAGAGCAATCGGCCTGCTTACTACTGAGTTCCTGGCTTTGCCCCTACCCAAAACTGAGAAGAGCCACGAAGGCGGGACCGGGGCACCAGCATAGCACCTCTGAAAAAACTCAACGAGTTCCTCCTTTGCTGCCATACTCAGTCTCCTAATATCTCCATAAGAGATGCGGTCTATCCCAGCTGCACCATCCTGCCATAACCTGACAGCAGCAGTGAACTCAGCCATCGAGAGAGAGTCGCTACAGTACCCATGCGTCAACCATTCCCCTAAAATGGGAGGTGGACCACACGGAGATCGTAGACCTTAGCAAAATTATCATTAAAGGCTGTTGCCATCTTCACACCGCCAAGAACCTGTTCCTCGGAGTCAAAGACCCAGGAGATTGCTACCTTCGAGTCCATTGGACGAACCAAGCCCCAGGCCTCCGACACAGAGCAACCCTTGTACACTCTTTCGCACACCCTATGGCCATATGTGGCTTTCTTTCTCCTTAGAATGAATCTCGCCTCCTCTGCAATCCCATAGAACACAAACCACCGGGTATCAGTGGGAAACCGATATTGCCGCCAAGCACACCTGCGATCTCTGACAGCAAACGTGCAAGCATGGGTCCACCACGCAGGCTTACGAGTCCGAGGTCTGACAGGCCTGTGATACCCTTTCCTTTTACCCATCCCACCAAACCATTTATCAACCCATGAACCTAAAGCGCCCAGGAGCACTTCAGGGCGATCCCATTCCTCCTGGCTACGACCACTGCCTTTCTTCCTCTGACCTCCAAGAGACAAAGAAATCGGGAAGTGGTCGCTTCCTCTAAGATCATTGGACACCCCAAAGGAGCACCGCTGAGTCAGCTTTGCAGAGCACAGAAAGAGGACCAAGACCGACTCTTGGATGGTCCCCCGTACCTTCTAACAAATGTTGGGCCATCATTATGAATTACCTCCAGTTCAGACTCGACGAGCGTTGACACAATAATTCGCCCCCTTGCACTACACTCCACACTACCCCACACCCAATGGTGTGCATTAAAGTCGCTTCCCAGGACCAAAGGCCTAGGAAGCGTCTTCAACCAAGCAACCCAATCATCCCTATTCACGTATCCCTGCACATACACGTAACCTACAGTCAACCATGCTGTCTCCCACCATAGTCTCAACACACAAACGTCCATTCCCCTACAGCCGGGACTTGCAATCAAATAACCCGCAATCCCATCCCTTAGCATAACCCTGATATTCATACTTACTCCGTCAGTTATGCATGTAAAACCACTGACACCAATCAACACACCTGGGGGCAACTTGACCTCGAGCAAACCCATTCTACCACAGAGTTCCTGTATTTCACTCAACTTCCCTAGCATTCCAAGAACAAAGATTGAAACTGAATTAAATTACCCAAATCCCCCCTTGTCCATTACCCCACTGCCATCACTGACGTCACATTCGTCACGCCCATCCCCAACTATTCCACCAGCAGAGGCTGTCACCATTGTAACTTTGCCCTCTAGACCACATACCACTCCCACTTCCCCAACTTCCACTTCCACAACACCTATTACCGCAGAACCCTCCTCCACCACTCCACCACATTCCACCCCACCCTGATCCTCCACCTTATCAACCAAAAGTTCAAGCACACTTTCAACCAAATTTTCGACCCTAGTCTCATTGTCACCAACACCACCATCGCCACAGACACCCCCCGACCACCTCACCAGACAGCACATCCATCCGGTCAGTAGCATTAATTGAAATCGCCTCTCCCACCCCAGGACTCAAAGCACTCAAGACAACAGTACCAGTTAGCTCCTCCCTACGACTTCTCAGCTGTGGCGGCGACCCTCCCCCACTTTTCCGCCTTGACACACGTTTCCTCTTCGAAGGTGGAACCACTTCCCATTCCCCTTCCGGCACCACCTCAACCAGAGCAACAACAGCAGCATTAGGCGAAACCGCACTAGTCACCAATTTTCCACAGGTACCAAGACCGGGAATCCCTGGGCCACCAACACAAACAACTTCAGAAGTCACAACAGTCGGCACAGAACCAGGCAACACCTTTCCGGAGGCGACAGGAGGCGACTGCACTCTCACCGGCACTGCACTACTTTTTTGATGTTCACACGGGAAGGAACGGGGTGTATATGCATCGCACTAACGACAAAAAGAACTGGTGCACGCCTTTCTCAGGTGCCCACGGAATTTGCACCTTAAGCACTTGGGAGGGTGCTCAGGGATCATCAAGAGAGCTGCAAAACCCCTAATCGTGACGACGTTTGGAACTTCATCTAGCAGAATGCCTTCTCTTAGTCGTAGGGTTGCCGTTAACACTCCATTGTAGATGTGATTCCATCAACATCGTGGACCTCACGGCACATGCGAATCACTGAACCATACTCTGACAAAGCCGCTACCACGTCATTTTCGGCGACACCGTACGGCAACCAATGGATTCGCACGGAAACTGTTCGCGAATGCAAATCCAAAATACGCACTTCGTGACCATCCAGTGTTAGTCCCTTCTTCATCACCGTATAGTTGGCGTCCATTTCTTTAAAAACCACTTGGAACAAATTCCCTGCACGTAGCGCACAAATGGCCACAACCTTGTGGAGGCCCACCAAACTCTGCAGCGCATCTCGAATAGAGTGGACCGTGTATGGGCATCCACTTTGGTCTGCTAACAAAATGATTGCCTTATCCATGTTTATATTTGCAAAGCTCCATTTGTACAGGCACTTGAGCCAAGCATCATCGCGACTATTACAGTCCAACCCCAAATCGTCACCTGGTTCCAACTCCGGAGCTAGAGCGGGTCGAGACTGCATGGAGTCAGCAAAAGAAACTTTTTTGTTGTAGTCGTTTCCACCTGGGAGCCTGGAATAACTCCACCAACCACCTGTCCAACCTGACCCCTGCCGGCTTCGTCTCCTTCACCATCTCCATCTGCCCACTGACGGTTCCGCAACTGCGTCAGGACTTCTTGTGGATTTCCTTGAATCTGACGTGAATCCCATAGAATTTAAGTCCACTTCTTCAATTCCCTCATCTGCTGCCAGCTCGCAAACAATCTTGTAAAGGTCTAATGGCACAGCCTTACCACGAACATGCTCCAACGACAGCAAACCACTATGCTGGAGGTTGAACAAAAACTTATGGACTTGAACTGGCACAACAGTGTTCCCATCCCTATCTTGCCCGTTGTTGTCGCTCATATTGTCACTTGCATTGTTACTCTCCATATTGTCACCGTGTCATCCCTGTTTCCCAACAACATACTGGTTCAAAATGTCAATGTCTATTCCCCTCTGCAAAGCTGCCCGTTTCACCATTTCATACTCACTGTTAGGAACAACACCAGACAGCACTTGCCGACCCGTCAAAACACCTGTCTCCTGAAATTTCTCCAGCAATAGTTTTACCTGACTCACCATTGCACGCTCTTCCGTTCGGACTCCAAAGTCTCTTATATCTTCCTCTGATACTCCACGCTTACCAGCTTCAGCCAGCACAATAGCGAACTTCTCTGCTGACACAATCCCTGAATTAATATCGACATTATTCAAAACTTTAGATCTCACCAGATCCCTTAAGATTTTCTCCACATCAGCCGCCATTTTTTTTTTGTTCGAGCGAGCTATAATCCGATATTGTGCGCCTCGCCTATTGTTACCCTATTGTTACATGTTGCAGCATTGTAACATTTTGACATTGTTAGCTGCTATGCCTCTGCCACAAATTGGATTATGCATTCGCTTTGAAAGCGCTACGGATAATTCGAAAAATATTAAAGATTATTTCAATTCCAACCTGACCAGAGTGGGGAACAAGGAGGTTTTCTCAGAAATGTCAAACAAGATTCTGCATAGTATTGGTCAATTTGCCGTAGTAGGAAGTGGATGGATTGTCAAGCACTGCATGTGCACCTAACTATGCATTGGAATCTACAGACCTTTAGCTGGGAAAGGTTACACAGCACTGCTCAACAAGCTTACAATAGCTTCCGATATACTGGTCAATATGCGTAATGAGGATGATAGATGTTTTGTGTGGTCTGTGTTGACTAGTGTGCACCCCCATTCTATCTTCCCTGTCAGGGAGGGTGACCTAGTACCTAGTCAGGCCTTTTAAAACTGTCCAGCATCACTTTCTGACTTGGACAGGAATTTGCAGAATTTAAAATTGATAGTTTTTTAACGAATCTTACTGTAAATTTTGTTAATAGTTTAATTGTTAGCTGTTTGTTGTAACAGTTTTATAAAATAACGGACTGAATTTGAAGAGAAGTTGGCATATCAAAGCATTCAACTTTCTATTTAGAACAGCACTTATTAGAAGCATCAAATACCAGGTATAAAAAATTCTATGAAGACAAAATTTGCATGAGTGTAAATAAAACATTTCAAACAAAATGGTTGTATCTGTAATTCTACAAAAATTGCAGGCTTATTAAGTACTTTTTATTTCCTATTTTTCAGAATTATGTGATTCTGAATGTTTTGCTGAAATTTTTTGGATTTGGTATCATAAGTATAGATAGTAGAGTCAAAAAACAAGAGTGCGTTTGAACTTTTGACTTGTTTGAATGTTGCTCTTTATGTAATGTTAAGGCCTTGAAAATTTTCTTACTTTTTTAAACAGCCACAGTAAAACACGTTCCTTGGGTAAAGGTAATAATTGAGCCATTCTTCATCATTAGGATAAACCTGAAAGATTCAGTAAGTATTATACCTTTGTGTTGGTTTTGTAATACGTCCTTTTAATAAATTAGAAGATTTTTTTACTTAGCTTTTGCTACTTCTATACCGTCGTGCTTTATTAAGTAACATAAAGTAGAAAACTTTTAATGTTTGTGCAATGTAAAAGCACTTTCAGTATTCGCTGTCCAAACAGAAGGTCCATGAAGATGTGCGGCAATCCGTATTGTTTAACTAACTTATCCATGGGAACTTTGATAAGAATGTTTATTTTTTTAAATAATGGAATAATAATAATATGGACCACGCAATGCGTAGATGGAAGACGAAAGGGTGGTGAGCCACTAACACCGCTCCATGTGGTTACAACTAACAAATTAAAGGACTAAATTCATTAAAGGACGTTTTAGAAAGTCACCCAATAGTTCCGCACGCAACTTCTGACGAAAATATGCAGCAGAGAAAGCATTTACAGTTTCATCCCCCAGAGCATTCCAAATCTTGACCACGCGCACAGAAAATAAGTGTTTTCGACAATCTAGTCTTACGCCAGGAGTTTAGTTTACAGCGGTGACCGCGCGTACGATTGATACACGGGGCAAGAGCAAAAAACGGGAGATGGATGCCAGTCTGCTGGTGCAAAATTTGTTAAGTGAGAACGAGATCAAACTTAATCCTAGGCAGTTCTAACAATTCCAGGCCAAAGATGCTTAAGTGGTCCTTATATAGGACATCACGAAGGCCTGGAAGTCTCTTTGTGAAGCGCCTCTGCACAGCCTCGATTCGATCAATGTCACCAACTAAACTGGGCGACCACACCGGGGCATGGTATTCCAGGAGTGGGCGAACAAACACCTTGAAGGCCCAGGCGCTAATAGAATTATTACTAAATTTAAAATATAGCGAAGGAATTTTCAGGCATGACGATGGAATATCTGAAATTATTTCCAAACTTTTTGTTATCTTTCATTGTTTTAAAGTCACCATCTAATCACGTGACTGGAGAGTTGCAACGATTTGCAGTAAATAAATGGTCCAATGAATAGCAGTTGCCGCTAGCTTTTGAGAAGTGTCCCATGTCATTTGGCGCCCCCATGACTGAAAATTACATCCTTAATAGTGAAGAGATCTACCCTGCTTACCAACATAATAACGTAAGCTATAATATCACTAGTAACCTTAAATTCTCAAGACACTGCGCATCAATTGCGGCTAAAGGACACAGAAGGGCCTACCTACTTAGAATGTGTTTCAGGTTTGGTAGGGCTGATTTTCTTGTTAATGCGTATAAAACAAATGAAAGACCAGTATTAGAATACGGCTAGGAGGTTTGGAACCCATACGAAAAAAAAATACATCCAGAAGCTCGAAACGGTACATCGAAAATTCACCACGGATTTGCCTTGTTGTCATGGGTTATCATACAGCCAACGTATTGTCAAAGTAAAGCTTGAATTTTCTGAATTCAGGAGACACATTATTGACTTACGTATCTGCTTTAAATTAATTCGTATGAAAATATACCAGGATGCAGGCGCACCTCTTATTGAAGTTCGCTCTGGCTGCACTAGAGGGCATGATTAGAGGTTTGACTGGAGAAGAGCCAGGATGGTAGATACTTTTTCCTGCTGTGTGAGGGACGTGTGTGGAATGCTTTGCCCCAGAAGACAAGTGTTTATATTTTTATGCCGAAGGCATAGATTGCGTTTGAGGAATATAATGTATGGTTTAACTTAACTTACATCTTAAACTCATATACTGTGGAGTTGGAGGGGTGGTGTCCTTACCGATCACCACGTAAAGAGGGGACGGAAGGGATTTTGAGGTCCGTGGAAACTATGTTGGGGCCCAATGCCGTCCCTAACCTAAGTGCTGGCCCATAAGAAGGAAAGGAAGAAATGTGTACACGTTGATTCGCATTCATTCACAGTAAAATGTAGTTGAGTGGGGCCACATGGAGGAGAAATTTACATAGATTATTCATTACGTCAAGTCACCATGTAGTTTACGTCTCGCCCGACTCGACACATTTAGGTTTACCCTAAAGTATGGAACGTATGGGGTCTGTGTGCTTAAGGACAAAGTTCTTAAGATTACGGATGGATACACTTACAGTTTATGGCTCCTACAAGGGCAAGTCCATCCAGAAGGAAGCAGTAAACAACATCTTACGTGGATTTAACCCGAGGTCGGACGTGGCGTGAAGTCATGCAAAAACACAATCAAAAAAGTGATCACACGGCAACCATCATTGGCGAAAGACGGGAAGCCGAAGGGAAACAAGATAGGACATGAAAAAGGTATTAGAGACACGTGGTAGGGAGATTATTGTTGACAGAACATGGGGAACAAAGCCATGGGAAAAAGGCACTGTTACAAATATGAAAGTATAATGGTACAAATCAAAGCAGGTAAAGAAGTCACAGGCAATTGACAACTAGTCTAGAGTATAACACAAGGCCCACTAAGCATACGGGCTAGGAGCCCGTAACCGTAACTAACGTACCAAAACCAACATTAAGGGAACAACATGTAAATATTACAAAGAGGGGGCCAAAAGGAGACGAGAAGGGGAGGACTTAAAGGCAGGGCCGGATTTATGCTCCTGCCGCCTGTAGGCCCAGACATAACGCGCTCTTCAATGCCCCCAAAACTTACTCTCCCCCAGACTCTTAGGAATGTTTAATTTAAGCTTCCCCCCCCCACCTCAACCAGAACCTTTCTTAATTTGTAGATTCGTTTGTGATCCATGGAAAACTGGTAGGGCAAAAATAAAGTAACCTTTTTATGTTGCTCTTTAAACTTAAATTAAGAAATTTTAGGGATTTGGTTACTAGGACCTTGCCCTTTTCTTTCCTTGGTTTCCCCTGTTTTTTGGTAATGAGCGTTGCTTAGTTTCACATGCTCACGACTACTCATTTTGCTACTCATTTTATTTCATTGCTACGATCAACGCATGACAACCAACCCAACCACCCCCCCTCCCCGCCCCCATACAATGAAAACTTCGTAAATAACGTAACTACGATTTAAAGAAAAAATCAGTCGGCCCTACTCACTCACATACAACACCGACCCTGGACTCAATCAGTACTGATACGACATTGAGTTGATAGAGAAAAAATGTTAAATTGTTATACTCTGAACAATTCGCAGATATTTGGGGGAAAATGAGTCGTTGGTAACTTCAAAATCGGTCTACACGGTACTATACGGTTACTGTTACATTATTTGTATGTATTGCACATGATTGCAACAATGGATCGCGCCAGCATTTTGTTAAATAATTTTCATGAAAGGCGGAACACCCGCAAAAATCGAACCTTATTTTCTCACGTACAATTATTTTTAAGCGGTCATGCCGCCCCTAAAACAGTGCCGCTATAGGCCCGGGCCTCTCGGGCCTACTTATAAATCCGGCCCTGCTTAAAGGGATATCACACATGACACGCCGATCATCGGCATTCCTGTTGTGTCATATACTCTTATTATACCCATGTACTTTTTATCTTTACCAAGATTTTATACTCACGTATTCTTTTTTATGAATGCCAATGATACCTAGTATTTCCTTTTCTTAATTATTGAAGAATATTATTATTACTAATATTTTCTTTCAAGTGGTGGACGAATAATTGGGTACTGTGGTTGATGGCCTATCCAGATCAGGGGCCCTATGATCTGCATTCTCTGTGCTGGGGTTGGCTCTGTCTTTCTTTTCTGTCATCGGTGTGCAAGGAAACAAAAATATTTACAAAGAAAAGCAAAAATGTACTTGTTGGTTTTTTTTTCTGTACATAGAAAAAAAAGTATTGCATTTTAGTGCTAAAGACGGGTGCGCCCTCATCCGGCACACTCACGTAAATCCGATATTGCAGTGGTTGTCATTTCGTTATTTCTCCAGTAGTGTACCTTACATTCACTCATGGCTGGTTTTTAATGTATACTGTGCGCTTCGTTTTAAATTTACTTATCACGATTAGGTATTTCTCTGTGGTTATGTTAGAAACTTAAAACAGTTACTTTAATTATTATTAAAAATAATAAACAACCGTTTTCCAATTCGAGCTAATGTTATGATCCTATGCCCAGTTACTATTTTTTTCCGTAAAAATTTGTGTTGCTTTATTGTACTTGTGACTGCTATATCTGACTACATGAGAGTGTTCTGTACGTTATTTTTGTTATTTGAAAAAAAAAAAAAACAACGTTCGTAGTTTTTCGAAGAGTACACTGGATTTAGACGACTGTGTTTCTTATTCTGAATTATTCTGATTCCATTTTGATTTTGCAGGATTTTACTACCGACGTAAAAATCAGCGTGGCCTGGGAAGATAGTCGAATTAAGAACGCCACAGAAGAAAATGAGGGACTTGCTCAAGAAATTCAGTTTGGCCATATATTTCATACGGGAAAGAAGTTATGGTTTCCTGACATGACCTTTGGAAACGGCAAAGGTGCAGATACGAAGCTGTTCGATTCTAGAAAATATTACCTGTTGAACCTGAAACTGAACCCTTGGGTTCATAGACTGACACTGGAACAAAGGTTACGTTATTGTGTACTTTCTGAGTCCTTTGCATAGTCTTAAGTTTAGGCATTTATCTAGAAATATAAGGAACATTGAAAACATTGAAAATGGTGTTGATTGTCATTGAAAAATACCCAACGTGTATTTGTCGCAAAAGCATATACTTAAAACAAGCATTCTAACAAGCTCCAACGTGTATTGGTCGCAAAGCATATACTTAAAGCACGAATTCTAACAAGATTTCATTGTGAATTTCAAACTGTGATAAGTTTTGTTTTTCGGTGAATGTCGCTATTGAGATGGATGATGGGTAACTAAGGCTAAGGCTAAAGGTGCGTCTACACGGGGCGCTTTTGACGCGTGACGCCGCATATTTCTGTCCGCGTGCTCTGTGACGCCTCGTGTATTTGCACTGGCATCTCGCGTTTTAAAGCGCAGCGTCTTTGCAGCCTGAAATAGAAATATTGGGGGCACGTGACTCAAACGTAGGAGCTACGTCATAATTTTCAGCCGGTTGATTGCCGGCGCTAAAAGCGCGTGGTGATTGTCGAATAGATCGTGCTGCAGTGCGTTTAGTAAACGTAAAAAGATAGCCAAAACAATTACGACGAAGAATGAACAAATACCACTAAAAAAAAAATGTGAAATATATAATACGTGGTGTGAACTAGAGAAGATTTTCTTTTAGCCCTATACTTTTTTTTTTACTTGAAGAATTTATGAAGTTAATTTAGTGAATGTGGACGAAAGTTTATTTGTCCAATATGTATAACATAAATCTAAAATTAAAAATTAAAAACTGATTAAATACAGCAAGCATTACTGGGTTAGATTAGAACAAATTCAAATTTGTGAATTTTTGTAACCTCAGTTTAACTGTCTCTTGTTTAAACTTGAAATATGATACATGCAGTTAGACAGAAACAAAAAAAAAATAAACGATGTTACAACTTTGGTTTTAGTCATAAAAAAATCTGTAAAAAAGGAAGAATTCCTCAAAACATCCCTTGCTAGTTGAATCCTAGGTTAGTGGAAAATGACTAGCAAAACTTAAACACTACGATGAAGTTAAAGGAAAAAAGGTGTTAAAGAAGTATTTGCGGGCCTAATTTAACCATTTAAGACATAGATAAATTTAACCATGGAAGAAATATTAGATAAAATAGTTAACCCTGCGAAAGTGTAAAGGGGAGGGGTCGGATACTAATCAGCTTGTGCGGAAAAAAAAGCTGACGAGACAAACTGCCGAAAAAAGGGCTAGCGACAAATAAACTGTTTTGTCGTTTTTGACTGCTTTTTTTTCCTGTGATTTGCTGTTATTATAGGTTAGGATTGGTTACGTCAGTTGCCTTGCCTCGAATTTCACCAGGAAGGATACGAAGTTTCTCCAGGAAATGGTTTTATTAACGTTGTTTTGTTTTTGCTGGCAAAATAAATTATCTTAGCGTTTTAATTTATTTCACTTAGTTTAGGGGGTTGGGTTAGATGCCTTTGCACGAATTTCACCAGACAGGGCACGAAGTTTCACCATTTAACAACTTTCATAACGTTTCTTTTCCTGTGGCTTTTTTGTATTCCATTACTTTTTTCATTGTGCTTTTACTTCCCTCACCCTTTTTACTATTGGCTGCTTTTTCAATTTTTATTTCCCTGAGAACTCCGATAAGCAACCTCACTTTACAGATGGGTTACTACTTTTGAAAAATTGTCCCTTTTAAAATTCTTAACTGTATAGCTGAAGAAAAAAAAACTCTGCCCTTTCAATACCAGTGAGAAATAGGTATTGAATTTATTTACTGTTACAATTCCGATTTCGGCCCTTTATCCCCCTAACCAAACCCAGAGCTGAGGGGTGCAAATTTTCTGGAAATATTTGTCCATACGCCACTGCCTGCGGCTTCCTCCCCCCCCCCCCCCCCAACCCACCCCACATTACTTGTTGCATAGAGACTACGGTAAAAAATAGAACAAACAAATAAAAAAGAAAAAGCATGGCCTAAGTTTACTTTTTAAGTTTTAATTCATTGGGAAAACACAAAACTTTATCCATACCCCATGTTTCCTAATTTAATCCAATGTAATTTGTTTAAAAATGACCACTTCTTCGGAAGATTTGTAGCCAAGTATTTGACCCATCCCATCGCCAAAAACGTATCGCTATCAAATTCGTTTACCGTAGCGAGCCCTCCGTCAACCGTAGCCACTCCGTGCCCGCATTTTTGTTGCTTTCGTTCAAAGGCACTCTTTCTGCCACCTGAAATAGCGCCAAATCGGCCGTATTTCCTTCTACAAATTGTACCGAGTGTCGGGTTAAGTTTAATTAATCCATTTATAGCGAAATACGGCTTCATTCATACCTCTAGTTTTATCAATCGTTCATAATCGTTCATCAATCGTTCATAATCTGCCTATTGCCACCGATAAGACTACCGAAGCGAAGGCTTCGTCGAGGCGCCATGTTTTGTTCACGTGATCAGCACTGACCAATCTCGTAGCACGACTGCGGCGTCAAAGCGCCAGAAAATAGACTGGATTCTATCTACCGGCGCTTCGCGTTGACGGGGAAATTAGGTCAGCGCGCGTTGAGTTTGTTGCTGTTTCGTCCATCCACACGGGGCGGCATGGAGACGCAGGGAAGCGCGCACTATTAACGCGCGTTGTTGTGGCGGGGGGGGGTTATTGTGTCGCCCGTGGAACTACACGACGCGTCATGAAAAAACGGGGGGGGGGGGAATTGAGGCTTAATGGCGAGTCGACAACTTGGTCATTAGCGCCAACCTCAGTCACAGTGCAGCGGTCCGGGTTGCCACTGCATCACACATTACAGAGATGTTATTCAAACCCCTAATCTAAATCTTGTCATACATCTGTACCTCCTGCAAAAATTGAAAAACACCGGACAGGAGGACAGACTTATCGCCCAACTGACGCGCAATGTCATGCGGAAGACGGAAACGACGACGAACACCATCAAGATGGCGACAATCAACAAGTAAGTGCCGGACCGTAAGTGGCCGTCGACACCAATAACATTCAGGAGGGTCAAACCCCCGCAAAACGAAACAGTGAGTAAGTCGGGAGTGACCAATTCGCAAACGGGCCAACACAACCTCCTCACGGCGACTGCGGCGACACGCCGAGTGCCACTCCTCGACAGTGCCTTTAATGGCCCGTAATTTATTACCGTCCTGTCTGTCCCACAAGGCTTGCCAAAAAGCGTGTAACTTCAGACGCAGAGTTGGAAAGGCATCTGAGGGAACAAGGCTGAGATCCCTACCGAGAGGGCCAGAAAGGGCCCCTTTCGCAGCAGAATCAGCTTGTTCATTCCCTGCTATCCCAACATGGCCCGTGATCCAGCAGAAAACCACGGTTTTCCGCTGGCCAGGCAAGCGGGAAAGCAAAGCTTGGACACGTTGTGTCAAGGGGTTCCGAGGATTGTAATTCGCCAAGGACTCCAGGGCACTCATGGAATCACTAAAGATAATGAAATGCGTGCCCTGAAGGTCAAGGATCCATTCCACCGCCAAACCAAGAGCCAAAAGCTCTGCAGAAAACACAGAATAGCCTGATGGAAGGCGATGGGCAACCGTTACTCCCTTAAACACACACAAGCACACGCCATGCCAACATCTGACTTCGACCCATCAGTAAACAGGCGCAGATAACCGGCATACTGAGAACTCAGCCGCCGGAACTCCTGTAAGTACCTTGCTGGTAGAGTGGAACCCTTCGGGAGGGACTCCAGAGCGAAAATGAAACTGCCACTTGGAACAAGCCAAGGGGCAACTGGCATCCTCCCACGCCTTAAGCCGCAGGGCATTTCAAAAGCTATGTCCTGACAGGACTGCTGGAGCCTATCGCGGAAATCACCCTTACCCACCCTGCGTCTACCGACTCGCAAGTCTGGCCAAAAAACCATGGACCAAGCAGGACTGGATTGCACAGCACGCAAACGCACAACATACTGAATGGCAAGCTGTTGCCGACGAATGGGCAAAGGTGGCTCCGAGGCCTCAGCATAGAGGCTGACCACTGGAGATGTTCAAAATGCCCCAGTCGCCACACGCAGGCCACTGTGATGCACAGTGTCCAACATCTGGAGAGTGGATTCACTAGCCGAATCATAGACCATACACGCATAATCAAGTTTGCTGCGGAAAAGGGCTCAGTAGAGGCGCAACATGGCAGCGCGATCGGCACCCCATGAAGTGCCCGACAGGACCCACAAGATGTTAAGCGCCCGCAAAGCCTTTTCTTTAAGCTGACGTAAGTGTGGAAGCCAAGACAACCTGGAATCGAACACCAGACCCAGGAAACGTGCCTGTGGGACAACAGGAATTTGTGCCTGTCCCAAGTACAGGCAAGGATCCGGGTGCAGTGTTCGTTGGCGGCAAAAGTGGATGCACACAGTCTTGTCCGGAGAAAACCGGAAACCATTACTTACCGCCCAGGTCTGGACTTTGTTAATTGCCAGCTGTAGCTGCCGCTCGCAGGTCTGCATGCGAGCTGCCCAAAAGCGCAGGCCGAAGTCATCGACAAACAATGACTGGGGAACAGCAGCTTGCTGAGCAATGGGGTTTATCCCTATAGCAAACAAGATGACACTAAGAACACCTCCTTGAGGCACACCATTCTCCAAGACAAACGGGCGGGAAAGAGTCGCCCCGACACGAACGCGAAAAGAACGGCCTGAGAGGTAAGCAGAAAGCAACAGTGGCATCTGTCCCCTCAAGCCATAGTTGTAGAGATTACGCAGAATCCCATAACGCCAGGTCGTATCATACGCCTTCTCCAAGTCAAAGAAAACCTGAACCAGATGTTGACGCAGGCGAAAAGCCTCCCTCACATCCGATTCAAGGGCAACCAGATGATCGATGGTTGACCGAAACCGTCGAAAGCCGCACTGTTACGCAGATAAGAATCCCTGTGATTCCAGCACCCAGACCAACCTCTCACCGACCATCCGTTCCATAAGTTTACAGACACAGCTAGTCAGAGCGATTGGGCGATAACTGGCAGGAGCAGTAGGGTCTTTGCCCGGTTTCACAATCGGGATGACCACTGCTGTCCTCCACGCTGCCGGAACAGCGCCTTCTGCCCACACACGGTTGAACATCTCCAGTAAGAACTGCTGGGAGGCAAAAGGCAGATGTTTCAACAGCTGATAGTGAACATCATCAGGCCCTGGGGCGGAGTCATGCGACTTGGACAAAGCTGAAACAAATTCCTGCCTGGTGAACGGTAAATTGTACTCCTCTAGCCCGTCGGAGCGAAAGTCTAGAGGGTGAGCCTCTTCACTACGCTTTATTCTGAGGAAACCAGGATCATAATGGTTATCACTCGAGACCTGCGCAAACGCAGACTCAAGACAGTCGGCGATATCCGACACAGAAGAGATCACGGTATTCGCCACCTTCAGCTGTGAAACCGGGGAAGGCACGGTCTTCCCCGAGATCTGGCGCACCTTCCGCCACACCTGCTGAGAAGGCGTGAAGCGCGTGATCGACGAAACATAAACTGCCCACGAAGCACGTCTAGCCTCACGGATGACAAACCTGGCACGGGCACGACAGCGCTTAAAGGCTACAAAGTTGTCAGCAGTTGGGCTGACTGTAAATGCACGCAACGCTCGCCGGCGGGCCTAAATGGCCTGCCCGCAAGCAGGTGTCCACCACGGAACAGGAACCAGTCGCGGCTGAGTGGACGTACGCGGGATAGTAGCATGAGCATCAGCAAGGACCACGTCAGCGAAATGAGTGGAAAGTTCATCCACATCAGAAAAGTCCTCACCGCACGCTGAAATATAGCAGCCTCAGCAAAAGCTGACCATTCAGCACGTTTAAGCGCCCACCGGGCTGGCCTGGAAGCCACAGAACCCCCTTGTGTTGTGGACAACACAATGGGGAGGTGATCGCTTCCATGCAGATCGGCAGTGACACACCAAGTGAAGTGAATTGGGATGGCCAGTGAGCAAAAGGCTAAATCCACCGCTGCCAATTGCCCATGGCCAGGTTACAGTGTGTCATGGCTCCATCGTTCAGGATGCAAACACACCCCCTCTGCATCCACTCCTCAAGGATCCTCCCTTTGTTGTCTGTATGAGGTCCCCCCCACTGGACATGGTGGCTGTTAAAGTCGCCCAGCAACAGAAAAGGGGCAGGAAGCTGGCGGACCAGGTCCTCCAGGTCACCAACCCCAAAGACCTCATCCGGTGGCAAATAAAGCGAACAGACAGTAATATCGAAGAGTAAAGAAACTCTAACTGCTACCGCCTGAAGCTTAGTGTGCAGAGGCACACTGGCATGCGGCTGAGAGTGTTGAACCAGCACTGCAACACCACCATGTGCACGTGGCACAGGGTCAGCATCCAGACGGTAGACAGAATAACCTCGAACAACCGGATTATCTGACGCCTTAAAGCAGGTTTCCTGTAGACAGCAGCACAGAGGTCGCTAATGCGACAAAAGCAGCCGCAGCTCTTCGGCATGGGTCCGATAACTTTGGCAGTTCCACTGAACGATGGCATGCGCAGGCATTAGGGCGGGCTGAAGATTGAATCATTCTCCTCAACTCCTCCTCTGGGCGATCCGAAAACATCCGAATCCTCACCCGAATCAAAAGATGGAGTGAGGTTCAGAACGAATTGTCCTCGGAAGGAGGAAAAAGTTCCGGAGAATTGGAACAGGAAATCTCTCCCTGCTCCATGGGCAAAGTATCATCAAGATGTTGAGGGGACACAACGGACCCCTCAGCAAGCTGGCCGTTCAACGACCGTTTCACCTTCTCTCCTTGTGGCGACGTCCTCACGGGTGGTGTTGAGGCTTTACCAGCAGGAGCCTTCTTCTTCAACGTTTTCTGTGGTTCACTCCGGGCAGGTGGAGGCTTCGCTGAAGCTTTAACCTGCCTGGGAACAGATGCAGCAGCAGAAACAGCAGCAGGAGCAGGAGCAGAAGCATTTGCAGGCTGGGCAGAAGTAGACGGCAAGGCAGCAACCGGGTCCGAAGGACCCAAAAGATCCTGCAGAGATGGATGTTGCTGGGTCAACAAAGTAATAAGCTTGCCCACCGTCCTCGTCAAAGACCTGAGCTCAGCGCGTAAATCTGCCAAATCAGCAGACTCACTAACTGGACCAGGCGTTGGCGCACTGCACACCTGCGCAAAAGAACGAGTCATTGCCGGTGCCGATAGCTTGGCTTTCTTTCGAGCCTCCGAGTAGGAAAGCCCGTCCTTCACCTTTAGTTCCTGCAATTGACGTTCCTTAACATAAACACGACAGTCCCGCGAAGAGGCTTGGTGCTGACCACCGCAGTTGACGCACTGCTTCGGGCCAGCACAGTCAGCGCCTTCATGGGCTGCCTGAGCACAGGAAACATAGGTAGGCCTACCTTTACACGAGCCGCTGGTATGGCCGAAGCGTTGACAGCGGAAACACCGCATCGGATTCGGAACGTAACTCCTGACCTTCAAGCGCAGGTACCCGGCAGTAATATGCTGCGGTGCAACTGGCGTATCAAAGGTCAGGAAAAAGGTGTCAGTTGGCTGGGCACCATTCTTGCCTTTCCGTGTCAAACGCCTCACAGCCGTAACACCCTGTGACTTGAGTTCATCCAGGATGGCATCATCACTGAGACCCCTCAAATCAAAGCATGTCACGACCCCCTTGCTGCTGTTCAAAGTACGATGCGGCTCGACATGCACTGGGCATGCGGCTCCAGTGCACTCGCTTTCAAAAGCCTCTTCGCCTGACCATCGTCTGCAATTTCCACAAGGTATCCCCCAGCACGGAGCCGAGAGACACTTTTCGGATCAGAACCACAGATCCCTTTCAGAGCTTTGTGAACAGCGAATGGAGCGAGTTGTGTAACATCTCGGCCCTCGCCTGTCACCACCAGGAACTTCGGGACTTGGTCCTGACTCTTACTCAAGTCTGGTAACTGGGCACCAGGCCCAACCATCTCTGGTTCCCTCCTCTGGCGCTTGCTAGTGCGGCGAGGAGGGGAAGTATTTTAAGGGGAAGAAATTTTATCGGGGGAGGGGGGGAAGTAGTTGCCATGTAGAGCAAAAAGAAGTCGCGGCGGTGCGCCCCCCAGAAAAGAAAACCCCGCACGGCACTCGGGTGATGCAGGGCCGGAAGCCGCATATCCAGGGCCCTGCACCAGGAAGCTAACACCGCCGTCTATCTCGGTTAGGTGGCAGCCTAAGCATGCCGAGAGGCGAGGCCACCAAGGAAGCCGAACAAACCACCTACGTCGATAACCAAAACAGTTCGGGTCCGTGATGCAGATGGATACAGCACAAGCCACCTCCCCACATCGACAGGACCCGAAAAGTCATAGCCGATTGACCTTAGGCCGGCTCGCCCAGGCCACCCGTCCTCCGGAATAAGGAGCCAAAGCCCGAAAGCCATGATCTCCGGCTCCACGGATTATTAGGTTGCAGCACACGGCCAACATGCTGGGGGATGAGGATGAAAAGCCCAGTGGCCAGAACGGGCAAATTGGAATCAAACCCAAAAGGGGATTCAAACCGCCAAACATCCTCTAAGCAGCCACCCCGGGCCCGGTTTGTCTGGATGTCCCTTCACCTCTTTAGGACTAGTGCTTGCGACGGGTGTTAAACCTGCCCGCCATACACACCGTAGGCGCACTTGCAAACCGTAGTGTTGAGGTTGCTAGTGTTAAAGACGGACCAAAAACCCTCCGCCATGCAGACCCTTGGCACACTAGCAGACCGTGATCTTGGGTTCCCTTTTAGTCGCCTTCTACGACACGCAGGGGTACGGTGGGCTTATTCTACCCCCAGCCCACAGGGGGGATGAAAAAACGTCGGAACGAAGCGCGCGTTAAGAAAAGCGCAGCCGTCACGCGTCAAAAGCGCCTCGTGTAGACGCACCTTAAGAGTGTGCATTAGGGATGTTTTTAAAGTCAGTGGCTTGCGAGTCGCTTGGCCGCGGGGAACGCTTTCCCATTGAAGTAACAAACAGGCAGCGTTTCCGCTTGTAAGCGAGTCGCAAGCCGCTGACTTTAAAAACATCCCTATGTTCAGTGTAGTAATATAACCAAGCCAGGTCACTGCCTTTCGCCTGGAGTACTTATGGCATGCTGGGAACCCTAAACGACATCACGCTACCTATATAGAAGAGAGATAAATACGCAGTCACTTCAAGTCGCGTGGCTGCGACTATGGTCTCTTCTTTGTCAAGTTGCCTGAAGTCGTCGTGTAGATGGAAGAAAATGAACATTCTATGTGATGACCTCCGTGACTGTTAATACAAAATGACTGCAGTTCGTCACGATAGACGCGAATGTTGTCCTCTCCTGTTAGTTAGTCACTCGTACCTTGCTCTCACAGCATCTACTCAGTGCTCATGTAACGTTTTTCGAAATTACAGTGCTTGTATATATAGGCAAGGCACTGAAGGAAGTCACACCACTTTTGAATGATGAGATAACTGAAGCAACCACGGAAGTAGGTACGATGCCTAACTGGAAGTACTGAATGAAGTTAGGCTATTTAGATGGTGGTGTAAATAGTCTGCGAGTTCTGGTCGCATAAATGAAACCATCACTATTACCAGGGGGGGGGGATTCTGGGTTAATGGCACGTTTACAGCCAGATCAGGCTGCCGGAAGCCGTATACATTTATGAAAATGTTAATTCAATGTGCTGATCTCTATGGCTATTATTGCAAGATGGCAGCTGTTCATCACGATGGACGAGAATGAAGACCTTCCCCTATAGTTAGCTACTCCTATCTTCAGTCTCATGACTTCTATTTGAATCCATACAAAGTTTTTAGAATTTTGAATGCTTATGTGCTTGTAGGCACTGAATAATCAGAAGTACGCCACATCAACCTGATGATGACGAGATAACTAAGGTCATCATGGAATTCTGCATAACGCCAGGCAAATAAATCCATGTTTCAAATATGACAGAACATAAACTTAGGTAGACAATCATGTTTCTTCAAAGAAACGTTGGTTTATTGTAATAAAATTATCAAATCAGTTTGCTGGATTCTTCTGGATTCAGTAAAACTAAATATCCCTAAACCAAAGCTTTTTAAGAATTCCCCCAAGCTTTTTGCATTTGAAGTCCAAACTCTTTTGCCAAGTTAAAGCCATCGAGTAGTAGTTGGAACGTTAAATGAAAAACCTGAAATTGCTTAATGCACAATTTTGAAAGTATTTTATTTTAACGTGATAGTCGGTGGGATATACTTGGTGGGATATACTTGGCGGAAGAGTGCGTTTGATATCATAACTTCAAACTGCAAAAATCTTGGCAGGAATCGTTACACAAGTTTTCTTTTGGGAAGACAGCCCTTTTTTTTAACCAAATTAATAAAATCATTTTTTTAGCCGTTACTATATGAAAAGCCGTAAAGGCAGTCATAAGGTTACAATTTTTTTAGTAAGTTTATGTTAGTAGGTTTACTTGAGTCTTTGTCGGAATATTTACCGAACTAATATTGCTTACATTTTATTACTAGTATAACTTCTTCATTTCGTGCTGCTGTTTTCGTATTGCCTACCCAAGTACAGTACTTCATGTTATTGTTGAATGTGTTATTCGTAGTTTCTCTAATGAAACAAAATGCTGTTTTATTTTTAACAAACAAAACACTGTAATGCTAAAGTACTATAGAGATTGAATGTTAACTGTTAATTTAAACTAACTGTCACCACCAAACCAGCAAAAACTAAGTTAGACGGTTAAACTTTAGAAAAACTGTTAAATTTCAATTTTCCACATGGCATGAAGAATTATTTTCGTGGACTCCACTAGCAGCTAGCATCTAGTTAGTTAATGACCGAGCAAGCAAAAAGAGCGTGATCGAATGCTCTAATGAATTTGAATTTTATGCCGTCACGTTTGTCTGCATGTTTGTGAGTGTCTGCCTGTTTAGGACACAATAACATTCACTGTGTTACTCTGATATTTCTTATTTCATGACATTTCATGACATTGTCATTTCATGACAGCTTTGGTGTATGAAATTATTGATTTCGTAGATGAAATTCCTACCAGAAATATTTTCAAATTTGTAACAACTAAGATAAGTAACCCGATCTAGGAAGGTTATTGCCTCCAAGAACGACAAGAACAACACAAAGCCATTTGCAATGATATACCAAAGAGAAACTTGTTTCGTATCAAGAACACAGACAATAATTACAAATGTTAAAAAAAAACTAATACTGTCATTTTCACACGTTTTGAAACGTTTTGAAACTCCTTTCATATATTTTACAACAAATTCGCCCACGTTGGCAGAGCTACATAAAAAGGCTCGTAAAAATCTGTGTTGCTTCAGTGTTCACTTGCCTCATATTCATTAGTGGGTTGATACTTTTTAGTGTATTTTGTATGCTATCACTCCGTTTTTCTGCACTTAAGCCCGGTTCCCTATTGAAATTCCTGATGGAAACATTCTGCTGGACCAGTCCTCATTTTCAACTTTTCCTGTAACACCAGTGCATAATTTCAAATTAGTCAATATACGTCCAGTACGTATTTTGAAATGGATCTGTAGCAACTATATTTCGTCAACTAGTGAACCAGTTGACTGGACCGGCACAACCAGTCGGTTTTGTTTCACAGGAACCAATACTTCCATCAGATATTATCAACTAGACCAGTGCCAACTGTCAAGGGCCTGTAACGGGACCAGTAACCAACACGTAGTCTGTTCACATGTCCCATTAAATCCAGTAGGGGATCTTTCGTCTGGTGAAGTGGTTAACTGGACCATTCCTACCAGAATTCCTTTTTTCAAAGTGGACCAATATTTCCAGTAGATATTATCAAGTGGACCAGTAGAAACTGTAAAGGGCGTATAACAGGACCAGTAACCTACAGTAGAATCTGTGCAAGTTGACCATTAACTCCAACAGGGAACTAGTTTACTGGACCAGAACAGCCAATAGGGATTTTGCCATTGTTCCATTACCTCTAACAGACATTTTAGACTCGACCAGTAGCAACTTTCAAAGGCATTTATGGGACTAGTGACCAACCGTAGAATCTGCTCCAATAGGGTATACGAGCAGCCATTTCAGTAACTGAGTAATGTGGTTACTGAAAGGGCAGGTCCAATGCCAAGCACACTGGAAAGGCAACAAGCATTCAAGTGTCCATCTTTCCAGTTGTTTTTCCTTAAAATGCCTTCACACTGTGTGAAAGTGAATCTCTTGGTTTCCCCAGAAACTGCAACTATAAGTAAGAGAAATGAACAGATCTGAAGCAGTAAACTACCCTAACTCCAAACAGAGGTGCACATAAGAAAACATTGGTAGAGGCTTTGGTTGAGAATTTTTTTGACAGCTGGACAACCAAAGACAGACGCGGCAAAATCAACCCAAACAGCGGTGGTGATGCACACAGCATACGAGTTGGTGTGTTCCAGGAATTGTTTTTGACATTGACACTGACATTTAATAACGTCTCTTTGCAAGCCTAAGCTAGGACCAAAGTGTCCTGCACATCTTAAGGGATTTTGTGCAAGTATTATAACTCAGGATCTATAAGAGAGAGTAAACCAGCCAAAATTTATTCAAAATAAATAAATGGTAAAGCATATATGAGTACAAATGGTGATACAGTGTACAAAAGGATACTACAAACAGTATGGAATGGGTACAAATGGGTACAAAAAGATATGAAAGGGCACATTGGATACAAAACGGTATGTATGGGAACGCATGGGTATAAAAAGGCGCGAAAGGGTACATAAGGAATACAAGTTTACCTCTGTGTACGAATGAGTACGTTAAGGTACACTGGGTACAAAAGTTTACATAAGGCTACGAATGCGTAGCCAGAAGTATAGGGGCAAATGGATGCAAAGGAAACACAAGGATACGTATGGGTAAACAAAAGTAAACAAGAGAAGAACGAAACCTTAGTCAGTAGTAAACAGTATTTAATGGCAAATTTGGGAAGAGCAAAGTTGTAAATTGCAAATTCGGATACTGAGGCTAGTATTTCAAAGTCATTTTCAATTTGCGAGGGCCGTTTCTTGAAAATTCCAATCACCAGGAATTGTTCTTAAAATTAAATTTGATCGGACAAACGAAAATTTTACCTACTGACATTAAATCAATATCTTCTTTAAAACTAATTGGCCTGAAAAAAGGCAGCCTACATTTTCAATCTAAAGTGTTGTGATTTAAATAGTACACACTCCTCACAACACATCATTTCTTTCAGACAAGTAAGCACTTACCTCTGCACATTTTCTTTGAAACGATATCCCTTCGATGTGCAACACTGTACGATGCAAGTCCTGTTCAGTAAGTATTTTACATAGACGTCAATTGATTAACGGTGCCCTGCAACTCTAGAGCAAATTAGTAAATCCATTATTCCAAATTTGATGTATCGATGAGAAGGCACGGTTATAGCAAATGACGATTCCATTCTGGTTTTCTGTTTACCAGCGAATTTCAAGTCAGACGAAGAAGTTTTGCCATAATTAGGGAGTGCCACCAAACATGATAACCAGTTAGATATTTACTTTTATAATGAGAACTATAACTGTGTGTACATTCCTATTCTTTAGGAGTCAATCCACTTAAATAAACTGTTACTTTTAAAAGACAAACCATGCAATGTTTCAGACTCTACCACTGGAAGGGTTTACCGTGGAGGATTTATCTATATAATTATGGAACGTTGGTTCAATTACGGAAAACAGCTTGACTCACACCGACTTGTGCTATGGTTCAGTACAATGTTTCGCAGTGGTTTAATTATTAAATTCAGTACTAATAATGTACAGTTCCAGCAGAATGTAAATTTACAAAACACAGAATTATGTTAATAAATAATAAATAAATACGAATTCGTTGCAGGAGCAACAGGACACGCAAGGACAAAATGACACTAACAGCGAGCCTAAGGGAACAGCATGCGAATACAAAAAGAATTTTTAAAAGTGTGTGGGGAGAGGGGCAACACTGGATGCTCGGCGGCACGAAACAAAAACCTTTATAAAAAGACAGTAAGGCATGGCAATTATTTGGATTGCCAATTGTCAAATGTTACATGAACAGAAAGCAATGCCCCATACGTAACATAAAACTAAAGTTAGAACCAACATGGTTTTCGTTTCAAGAACCTCGACAGATTTTGGTTGTTTAATTCGGTACGAAATTTTTCAACGGTGGCAGAGGAGACAGTTGACTCGGGCAGAGAATTCCAGACCTCAACCACACGATGAGAAAAGAAATTTACACGACAATTTAATTGTGCAGTCTGAATTTTGAGTTTAAGTGAATGAAACGTGAGGCATGCACGTGACTTAGTGTCTGTTGATGCACGATATTTGTTCAGGTTCAACAATGCCATAATGCAACAATGCCTTTTACCGCTATAACGACATTACATTTGTAAATTTACTTTCTGCCGGAACTGTACAAGCACGATTAGGTACAGTGCATTTGTGCATATCATTGAACTACTGTTGCTCTTAAAAAGACAAGACTTGAATAAGTAACAGCAATTATGTTTAGCTCAGTCTGCCACCTTTACGCACTATGCTTTTTTCGAGTAGGTTAATCATGAAATAAGTTAGATATAATTTCTTTTAATTCTTGCACGTATTTTCTGATATTCCAGTGTTTGACAATGAGAAGCCCAAACCACATCTCTAGATATTTGTTAAATGGCCACTGTTTCTGGCTTAGAATTTTCGTTATAAAGAAGGAAGAAACAAAGATGCATACATCTGTCAACGATAATCATATACTAGAGTGTGATTTCCATTCTCTGGAGCGAGATTTTCGTCCTTGTAAATGCCGCATACTAATACTTTATTTTATCTGAGTCATGAATAACCGAGTAGACTACATATTATTTTTCAATTTTTACCTTATTTTTATTCCCTTTTTCACTGTTAGAAAACGAAAAGGAAAACCGACGGGAAAATACTGTAGCATGTATATATGTTTCAAGGTTATTATAAAGTTTTATTACCTACATGCCTAGATATAAAATTACACTGAAATAATTTTTGGAAAAAAAAAACTACAATTTTTATGAGATGTAATATGCAGATCTTCTTTAAGACTTTTGCATATTTCTGTATAAATCTAAAGATTAGTTCATATCCTACATTGTCTAATGCCGTAGTGTAATAAATAATTTTGCTAGTTAGTGTATATGCATGTTAGGTATAGGCATGTTAGTTAGTGTGTTATATGCATGGTTAGTATTTGTCGATTTAATCACTTTTGTAATGATTTCTTTAAAAGAAACATAAAAAAATTCTTTAATATTCCTAATACAGGCTCTACAATGTACAGACGAAGAAAACATTAAGGGCTACAATAGCAAAAATCATGCACAAAAAATTTGTTCAGTAAGACTCTCTGAATTTCATTGAGATGATGCAAGCCGAACTCGAATGAACAAACTTTGCATTTATGCATCTGCAGCTCATATGTTCCTATCGTCTGAAACATCTGAGCCAGAGCCAGCTACTCGTTGGTTCCAGTCTAAGTCACATCACATTAAAAAAATATCAGTAAGTTGTAATGGCTTACCAAATTTTAGACATTTGGTGTATAATACTTGTTGATGTGTACACATACATAATTTACAGTGATTTGTTCATATAAATACTGTACAGAAATAGCATTAACCATGCCCGGTAAGATACAACTCACATAGGTGTAGCAATAACTTTTATTTGGACAAAGAATCGTGTAAATACACGTTAAAGCTGTTAGTATATCACTACATCGTTTGCATCTAATCACCAGGCGCTTCACTAAAATTTTAAATATTATTTTGAAGAATTTCCTGTGTGAGGGAAACGAATAGCTCCATTATTCTTGGCAGTTTGTCAATACGTGCTTTTTTATAGGTTGAACTGTGTTTTTATAAGAAATGAAGTCTCTGATCTAATACAAATAATTCTCAGCCCAAAAAATTGTTTTGTGTTCAGTAGTGTAAAAGATGTTTACTTCATGAAGTTGATATTTAACTTATAATATCTGTAATTTAAAAAAATAAATTAAGAAAAGAAGGGATATTATTGGGCTGTCATGATGGTTACTGGAAAAGGTTTAAGTTTACAAAGCATAGCTAGTAAAATAGGTTGGGTGCCCAATTTTCATCTTTAACTTGCATGCCTCAGCAGGTAATTTTTTGGTTACATAGTAATTTAACAGATAACCAAACAAGAATTTTAAAACCTGAATAACCGTTTAAAAAAAAACATTTAGTTTAAGTGATAATACATAAGGAGCCTTGTAACGGTTTAGAAATACTTGCACAGCCAAACTTACCCAAAACTAAACAGTGTAAATGCTGTTTCACTCAAAGTATTCCAACTTTGTGATCAGCATTAACTGTGCTGATGGCAGTACTTTTCATTGGGTTGTTTCGTGTTTGCAGAACATTCGATGCGTGCCATGCAATGGATTCCTGAAGTTCTTTTTAAAGATACCAGCGACATTCCTGTTCCTCCTGAGTTTAGACTTGGTGCAGTCACACTTAACCAATGTGCTCATGAAAGTAAGTCCCTGTATCAGTAAGTCTTTACTGACCGTTACAGTGTTTTCGTAAATACATTTTGTGAAAAATTTGCATGTAAGCATTCCAATAGGGCTCTCTTTGTGCCACGGTGTGCAGTTGTCACTTCTGCATTTTTAAAGATTTAATCGTATTAAAGCATTTCTTCCGGTTTCCTAAAGAGGCAAGATACGAAGCATTGATTACAGAGAAAATTTACTGTGAGTTTCCACGAGTCTCTTGTCAGTGGAATTCTTCGTCTCGTAATTACAACACTATTTTACTATAATGAAAGCATAACTCTGAATTACTAAACTACTACATATCAGTGAGAGAATGACGACACACTCTGTTGACAGCAATCAAGACCATAGCCCAATCAGGAGCTTTGAGTAGTAGCATTAAAAAACCATCAGCCCGAAACGACATGGTGGGTTGCAAACTACTGTTAAGGTCATCAGCCGCAGTGGTCACCACATAGCATTATTTATAATGACTTGATCACTCCGGGTTCTTGGTTAAACTGTTACGTGACGTGGAACAGGCAAACTTCATATGCCATATGTTATACATAAACCATTCCATTACATAAACCACATTTCATTTCCTTTTCATCACAAACTTTTTTTCGGAAAATGCTTCACGGCATCAAAACTTATAAACCATTTAATTTTAAGTACCAAATTGGTAGTTGGAATTCTGCTGGTAAAGCCAAACTTTTGAATTCACTATCCTCTGTAAATTAGCAAACAAAACTACCATCGAACAAACCTGAAAAACAACTGCAATTGTGTCAAGCACATTATAGGCACTAGTGTTTAGATTAAAACTAGGGCAGCACCAGATCTCCAGAATCTCAAACTTTCGTTCTTGTTTAATGAAAGTATTCTTGGGATATGCTATCACAATAGTTCGTCATCACAGAATTTCATTTATTTCTCAAATATCATCAACCAATAATCATTAGAGTTTTTCGTAATAAGAATAATAATAATTTTTTTTTTTATTATGGTTAAGCAAAATACCACGTGAAGAACTAAAAGCGCTTGTGTTCGTGGTATGGTTACATCAAATTACTGGAAAGTTTTGCGACACAAAAACAAGAAAATTAAATTAATCACTGTTTATTACATAAAGAAAATAAAGTAATTTGTGGTAACAAATAAGCATCTGAGAACATTAAAACAAAGTAAAATAATTACAGTTACAAATAAAGAATATGAAAATTTCACTATAAAATAAATTAATATGTAGTTAAAAATTGGAATATATATATGGTTACAAGTGCTTAAGGACCAGTAACTCAAGAATCGCTACTGAAGTTTCTCCCGTAATTTTTTTCCATAGTATTTATTTAGTTAGTTTTTAGATAATGTGGAGCTAACCAAACAACAAAAATTTCCATTTTATTCGTTTTTTGTAAGCAAGCCAAATGCTAAAAACGTTTCCCTGTCACACTTACCTCTTCAGACTTTCAAAATTATATTTTGGTACATAATTACACCACTGATGCTGAATTAAACTAAAGGTTACTTACCAAACCACCATGTAAATGGACATGCCATACGACTCAATAAGTTTGATTCTTTTAACAAGTCAAACCACGAAAGTTTTTTGTCATAAGAGTAAGGGACGTCTTTACACAGATTAGTCTCCAATATTAGTCTCCAATAGATTGGTCTCCAATACCACACGCACTAAGGCTGTTTCAAGTTTACATGAAGTTATGTCGTTGTGTGAGTTGTGCTGAAGAAGGTAGCTTACAAAATGACGTTTGCTTCTCGGGCGATGACATACTCTTTAAAGTAAAGTTGGCTAGGATCAAGTCAGAATGGCATAAGAAGATCCAGTGTGCAAATGTATTTGGCTTGCTGACCATGTTTATAAGAAGTTTAATAAATGTTGCGATAATAAATGCACCAAATACAATAACAGAATTTACTAAGCAAGTTATACTGTTGATCTTAAATTTTTGGAAGTTGATTGGATTGTTTCTCTGGATGACGCCTTTCAAACATCGCTGTACGACCAATGCCATATCAAATGGTACAGTACGCTCAAACCGAATGGTGCACCATAGTTTATGACCATAGTTTATTTTATGAAAATAAACATAGATATCAATCATTTACGTTATAAGTTACCAGACATTTTTAAGAATACCTTTTCTAAATTGTCGTTTTCCCTTTTTTCCCATATCTTTTCAGTTTCTCAATCACAATGGATAGAATGTATCGAGTATGTCTTCATTTTTCACCGCATCTACACGCAGCACATCATGCTCTTGTTTATACCTTCAATGCTAATCGTCGTACTTTCCTGGATTTCCTTTTGGCTCGATGTGGAAGTTGCTGCTCCTAGAGTTGCTTTAGGCCTAACTTCACTGTTGACTCTGGCTACCCAGTTCAGCAATGCACAAAAAGATCTTCCTGCTGTTGCTGACATCAAAGCAATCGACATCTGGATGTTTGCTTGCATGATAATGGTCTTTGCTTCTCTCCTGGAGTTTGCCATCACAAATTTTTTTCACAGACATAAAAAATTAACACAAGTAATCAACGTTAAGAACTACATTAACGCTGGTCAGACAGCAAAACTTCGACGCTCGGTAAGTACTTTGTTCATACATTCTTGTTTTTATATGGTCACTACTGCTTGGCGTATAGTGGCCTATGCTGAGTTGATAATGCTGTGGTAGAAAAAGATACTCACCAAACGTGTACCACCATGAGTATATTTTGGGAAGATGTAAAAAAAAGTCTGAAGGAACAAATGAAGTTTGTTCTCCTCAAATTAGTTTAGACCCTTTTTACGTACTTAATTTTTCAACGACGTAGGCTGATTTTAAGCTTTATTAGGTATATTCTTCAGTTGAACATTTCGGTCATGAAGAATCGAAAATCGGCACCACAGGCTTTATTCAAACAACTGCCATGTCATACCACGTAGACGGGGGTTACTTTCTGCACTTTTAATTAAATATTGTGAAAAACACATTGAGGTCTATACTGGCACACACATAGATTGAGGCCAAGGAAGGCTTAGATGCAAAAAGCAACTTGACGTCATACATGCATTCGTGTTGCCTATGTGACTAGTCTCTGGTAGACCTTATATATCTACAAAATGAGTAACAGAGTTGAGTATTGCTCTTGCACTCTATCTGGGCTGCTCACTGAGACTTTCCCAGGCAAGGACCGTGTAAGTCCATTGTTTCCAGGTTAGCATGGGGATCTACGCCTGCACCGAATGGCAGCAATGCTTTACCCTGATGATAGCTCCTTTAAAATTCCAAACTCATACGCAGCATTGTGAAATCATCATCCACTAGAGCAATGCTCTTCAATAGTAGAATTCCATGTTTTATATTTAGACCTTGAGATATGGGATGTAATAATACATTATAATGTTAATTCCAAAACTGCTCACCCCGATTAATTAGGTCGTTTTAAAAAGAATTAAGGTTCTAATAGCCATTTTGCAGAAAATATGTAAGTAACATTTTCGGTCAACTGAAGTAGAAGCTTTCCCATGATGTTCTGTTTAACCATTAGCCAGAGTTACTTTTAGACTCACGCCAAACGCGTGTCTCAAAACTGAGTGGAAGGCGAGTGCTTAACTTGAACTAACAAGAATTAAATATGAACTTGCATTAACGCAGTATTCATAAGAAATTATTCGACGACTAGACATCATAAAATTATGAGATCCACCGTTAATGTCCAATCCAGACTACCGCCACGACGAAGGTTATTGCGAAGGATACTGGGGTGGCTCCAAATGAACTCCAAATGAGACAAAAAATAGCAGGCCTTCTATTTTCCATTCGAATTGTTTCGAAACTAAAAAAAATCCAGTAACGTAGAAAGGGTGTTAAATAAACTTTAACGATAACAATAAATAACGAGCTTACTTATCTACAAAAGTTTGTTGAACATGTATGCGTAAATAGAAGATATGCTCGCACACAAGGTACACTTGCAAATAGGTCACTTCCGTATAAAAAAAAAAAACCCGTTACATAAAAAGCTTTGCCCAATAACGTGTGACAAAGGAAAAAGTATTCATTGATGAAAAAGCAGGCTGCATGCTGAGCATCTCGGCAGAGGTCATCAGTGCATGGTACACTCAGAACCACAACAGTAACTACAACACTAATAAATTTGTGAACTGCTTAGGTACAGATTTATAAAAGAAACTTTAATAGTGACAGTAGGGTAAGAGTGCTTTGATTTTGGTCATAAGATTCCAACTAGCTGTTTGTACTATTCTTTTTAGTTACTTTAGGAGTTTATACAATTAAGCTGGAACAAGGAGTAACGAGCTGTAATGAGGCACTAAAAATACAACTTGATCAAGTGCTTTTTTTGCATTATTGTAAACAATCACATGCTAAGGTTGCAGTTTCGTGCTTTTCTTTATGATTTTGGTCTATTTGCATTCCCAATTGATCTGAACCTCTGAGAACACGCCTAACCCAAGTCCAAGTCTGCACATCTGGTGGTGGTAGGAAGCAAAAGACGAAATTTCGTTCAATTTTTAAAACAGATTTGGTCTAGCTGTATTTTCACTGCCTCAGCTGATTCAATACCCTCTCGTGTTAATAGTATAGTTGTTAGGCTTGAGCTGGTACACCTAGAAACAACCGATTTGCTGAATGTGTTCACTTGTCTCAAAAGCCAGTCTTATTAAATAACGCTTATAAAGTTAGTACATTTTATGCAGGGTAAAAATTCGCCGACTAGATCTTTCGTTATGCACTGGGTCAGAAACTTAATACTGTTCAGTACCGATTGTTCATACGGAACTCTTTACTAGCTCCTTGTTCATTCAATTTAAAGAGAGATATCTACCTTCTTTTGGTGAACAGTTAGCGAGCATTACAAACCTTTATCTTTAATAATTGCATTACATGCCATAGTTTTCCTCAAAAAAATGGCACTTGAACGCTTAGATGTCACTACCTTTGTATAATACACGACGATTAGAATATTTAACTTTGGTATCAGACTGGCTTGGGTTTTTCTTCTTTAAAATATTAGGCTGATGTGAACGGCAGCTTTCTTTATAAAGGATAGGGATGTTTTTAAAGTCAGCGGCTTGCGAGCTGCTTGGAAGCGAGGCAAGCTTTCCCGTTTTTTTAATTCAACCCGCTTGCCGCTGAGAAACTTTTCCGTCGTTTTTAAAGTCAGCGGCTTGGCAGCTGCTGGCGAGCCAAGTAAGCGAGGCAAAAACTGAGTTCGCTGAGCTTATGCAACCAATATGGGGGCACGATGTGCGCATGCGTGATTGCCGCAGAGCAACAATCGGCAACAATCATCATACATTCGATAAATCTACGTGATACGTGCGTGATAAGTACGATATTGATAGCTGCCAACAGCTCAATTACTGAGTCTTTACTCTTATCATCTTAAACGCTACTAATAATTCGATAAAACAGAGAAAAGAGATATAATAACTGATTTTGTTACTGTTGGCCATGTTTGTGCTTAGTAAACTTCAAATAACGTCGTTTTTAATCTCAGCTTTAAAATGGAAAAAGCGAAGGAAGCCGAGCAAACTTAACGCTCAGCAAGCAAGCTGCTGACTTTAAAAAAATCCCTAGTTGTAACAGACTGTCAAGACTTACTAACAACCCATATCCAGGGATGAAAAGAAAATAATATTTATTGACACCAAATGCCCCTTATTTGATAAGGTAACCGAACCAACAAACTGAAATAGAAGAAAAGAGGTAGAAGCTCACCCCTCTTTACTGCTGTTTCCTCATCCTGACCGTGAATAGTCTCAACAAACGAATCATGCAATCTAGTTTAAGAGTATATTAATAGCTTAACTGACTTGAGGGAGAGCCCCATTCACGCACCATTTTTTTTATAACACGGTATTATTTAATTCTTACTTCTCACTCGTCATGACAATAGCCACAAGATCGTTTGAATTCAGTCTTACTTATAGCAGTCATTGTATTTCTCGGAAGTGTGTAGCCAAACTGAATATAGAAATTAGTTATTGCAAAGTCTCAAACCATTGTTTGCAAAATAAGGGGGGGGGGCAGTATTAAGGATGGCTACACCAGTGTGATTATTTATTACAGTAAAGACATCTTTTAAGTTATTTGACCAAGATAGGACAGTACTAAAAAACTTAGAAGTGATATCCTGGCGCATATCATTAAGAACCATTTCGGTCAAACATGAGGGAATAATGGTACTGACGTCGGTCCCACCCTGTGCCTACAGTGAACCAGTGTATTTAATGTAGTTTGTCTGAAAATTACTTCAATGCATTCATGAAACGTACAACAGTATAGAACACAAAGGTCAACCTGAATATTCAGATCAAGTCAAATTTCCAAAAACTATTTCCTGTAATAATTTTCTGTATTTTCACTGCTGATCCACAAGTCATTGGTGGCGAATTTTGCGGAGATAGATAAGTGATAACACTTTCATGCCAAAAGACGATATCAGTGTAGTCTTTTGTTTCGAAGTCAAGGAGGGTACACTGAAAACCCTGATGCCCTTTGGTGTGGTACTTTTTGCCTTGAAAATAGGTCAAACACCAAGTTTTTTGATGTTCTCTTTCATCAGTTATCATTGTGAGAAAAATATTTTCCGGATGGTCATGTAATTCTGTTACAGGTGTTTCACGCCTTGTTTGCGTGGTTTGTTACGTTTCATAGTGAACTACATAGGCGCATAAACCTTCATTATGTATTCGACATAATGTCTTCAATTCCGTCAAAGTATTTTCACAAGCAACATAACAACGTGGAATGAACTTTGCTGTTGTGATCTACCTGGATTGAGCCATTTTCCGAAAATCTCTTCTCGACATACAAGGGAACAATCATTACTATCAATGGCTTTGCATATTTTGTATAGTAATTTCTGATCGGAGTGTAGGTCGTTGACGATTTCGTCTGAAAGTTGAGTTAAATTGACACCATCCATTTTTGTATAAATCAATCATATGATGGGCAACGTTTCACAAGTTCCTGCTTCTAACCGATGGGACCTACAAATTGGCTTGGTCCTGAATCTTGTTCTTCTAAATGTAGAAAGAGCTGCCGCAGAGGAAGTTCGTTACCGTGTAGCATACAAATTAACCACTGAAGGTGACGGTTAACTCTACTTCTAGAATCCTTCGATGAAATTGAAGATACAGATCGAATACATATTGAAGGTGTATGATCCTATGAGGTTCGCCATCAGATGTGACAAATCATGCAAACAAGGTGTGAAACACATGTGACAGACAATTAGCTATCCTGCTAATTGAGCAAGAACTAAAAGAGGTCTTCGACTCATTACTTCAAAGAAACGGATTTTACAGCTATCCAGAAAATATCCTTTTTGGGATGATAACCGATGAAAGACAGAACATCACATAACGTGGAGTTCGACGTATCTTGAAGGCAATAGATACCACACCAGAATATTATCTGGGTTTTCAAAGAACCCTCCTTGAACTTCGAAGTAAAAAAGTACACTCTTATCGTCTTTTGGCATGAAAGCATTATCACTGATACGCATATCAGCACAAAATTCGCCAACGATGACTTGTCGACCTTCGTACACAGTGGTCAGTTTTCAAACTACGGTGTCACACACGGGCAGTTGAGCGTTGTGTAAAGCTAGTAACGGAATCTGAGAATGCATTCTGCGGTTACCCTAGAGACGGCATCATAAGAGTGCAAATGGATTCTTGAAAGGAAATGGAGTACCCTATCAAGAAGAAGTGACCAGTGAACACTGACCTGAACATAAAAATTAATAAAAAGTAAAAAAAAAATTTGCTAACAAATTTCTAATTTTTCGTAATTTTCGAAGACGTTGGGGAGGCCGAAGATATTGTCATAAATATAAAAAATATCACAGCATTTATTTATATAATATAAAGCAGCTTTTTCTGCGGTATTAGATTAAAAACAAAAATTGTTGGTTCACTGCACTTTATTGTATTCTCAACTATTATTCCGAGGTTTATTTACTGTCATCACATGTATTACTAATTGTATTATATTTACGCTTGGTAATAACACAAAAATTATTCACTTATTTTTCAATTATGATACATGTCCTAAACAGTACTGTAACGCAATAAAAATAAAGTAAAAGTAAAGCACACGGTTGGTAAATGTTTTAACGATATTAGGAAATTTTTATGTTACCTTGCACTGTGCTTTTTACATGCGAGCCCTTTTCAATAATGACTTTGTAACTATTATCAAGTGACATATCTACGTAAATAAACTGAATGCTTTTTGATTATATTTTTTCTTTATGTTTATCATTCTTCAGGTTCGCCAGAAATTCTACCATTTTACGACAGGGGTGGCTGAAAAAAAGAAGAAAAACTCATTATTGAGTTTTTCACATCAAACGAACAAGATTGACGCAGTTGCCCGGATCGTTTTTCCACTTACTTTTCTTGTTTTCAATTTCGTATTTTGGACTCATTTTGCAACCAGCAAATAATCATTTTAGAAATGACCACGTCTGTTGTCACGCCTTTGAGTGCCGTCTTAATGTAGCAACTCCATTTTGCTTGTCTTCATTGCTTGTAATTACATTATTTAACAAATGCAGGAAATGGCGGGACCCATGCCTCCTACATAATGTACATTTCTTTACTTGTTTTTATTGTAACATGTAGTTTAAAACAGGGATGGTGATAAATAAATTATTAGTGCTTGGGAATGCTCTTAAAATTCCTTGCGTATGATGCTGAAAAATTCTAATGCCCAGAAAAATTCAAGTAGCTGGAAATTTATTGGTGCGACACTGTGGCCAGTTTGCGCAGGAGTATTGTACAACTGGCTGTTCTGTAGCAACTGATAAGTAACGCTAAAAAATCTAAAATTATCCCGAGCGCTAAAAAAAATAAAATAAATTAATAAACTACGCATACTTACATTTGCATTATTCAATATAGGTGCACTTGAATTTCGATTACTACATAAGAACACCGAATCTGGAAAATATCTCTTTGTTTAACCTGTTTTCTTGACGCAGATTACAGTTTGTCAGTCATTTAATTTGGGCCAGTAGTTCGGCTACGACACAAGAGCGGATCCAAGGGAGGGGCCGAGGGGGCTGCGGCCCCTTCCAAGACAAAAAAAACACGGAATATTTACCGAAATTTTTGAAAAAACGTGGTTAAATTATGAAAAAAATGCACGAAAGGTGTAGAAAAATCATCCTGCGGCCCCCTCGAAGACTTCGTTCTGGTTCCGCCTTCGCTACGACTCAAGTTCAAAATTTTGTTGTTCCATTCGCATTAATGCTAATGTTTCTAGGATCGTCAAGTGATATGTCGTCACTCGTCAAGTGACACCTCGTGATAACTCTGCAGATTTTTGTAGTAGCAGCATGCAATGGTGTCTGCAGAATGCACATGATTCATATTCATAAAACACTGTACTTGTTCGTCACATCCTATTTTATTGCGAGACGTTTAGTAAATTGCAGAGGCTTTTACTTAATTTGTAATTTCTACTGTATTTACGTTCACACGAAAGTTCAACAGGCCCTTAACCAAAGTTTTGTAATCAACTGGGATAATAACTGTAAAACATTTTAAAACTGAAATATGTTATTTAGTTTCAAGTCATGCATTCAGATAGCGTACAGAAACCAGAAATTCCGACATCCAACACGTTTTCCTATTAAACAATATTTTAATTCGTGCATTGTCCTAATGGATAAGGTGTTGTTCTTTAAACATTTATTATTATGTTACATATTTTTCAATCAATCGTTCTATTCTAAATGATAAAATCTGAACTGGGAATTTAAGAAAATAGTTTGGTACGCAACTTCTACTCTTTGTGTTACACTTGAATAATTACACTGTAAAGCCAAATGTATAGTATTTGTCAATTGTTTACATTTCGAGGCTGCAGATTTTATTTCAGCAACATGTTGCAATCTTTCAACATTTTGCTGGGGGTTGCTATATAAATTTTCGTTAGTAAAACAGAAAAAGTGATACAAATGTTAAAATATACAGACAGTATACATTTTATAATATAAAATATTACTCATAGTACGGTAAAAAAAACTTTATGCTGAAATTTAAAACCAACCATGGATCCTACCATGGATATTTCCTCAATGACGATTGATCTCTTCCAACAGCACAATTTCTTGTTTGCTGTCTCGGGAAACAGGCCTTTCATATTTAATCCACATTGGTTGACTGGTAAAAATAAGGCTGAATGCAATGTGATGTCACCAATATTAAAGCTTACTTTACCCGTCGGTGCTGTCAAAATTACTTTAACAAATCAGGGTTGCCCGGTTTGCTATTTAACAGTGTAACAATACTTTGGTAAATAGCATTAACTAATTTAGATTTCCCAACGGCAGCTTCCCCTGCCATATTCAGGGTGGAACAGATAAATTTGCTCAATATTTCTATGGAACGATAGGGGGGGGGGATGAGGCTTAATGGCGCGTCGACAACGTGGTCATTAGCGCCAACCTCAGTCACAGTGCAGGACGATAGGCCCACATAAAATAGAGGTCTATAGACTATAGTCTACATGGAGAGAACCGAATGGAAATAAAAAGAGTCAACAAGAGTAGAATGTTATGTTCAACTCATAGGATTTTTTTTAGGCGTAATCATATGCGTTACGTGAACCTAGCTAGGACCTGATTGTATTATACCTGGTGCATTTTTTAGCCTAGTTGGCATTGAATTTTCTTGTACTTCTTTAATTCCGACTATTAAATTGTGAGCCTAGTTCGCATCGAATTGTCGTGTAGTTCTTTAGTTCCTCCAACCTGTTGCAGTTTTGAGCCGAGATGGCACTGCACTGCGCTGCACTGCACTGTGACTGAGGTGGTCGAAGCGCCATTGATCCTCAATTCCCTCCCTTCTCGAGATGGAGTCGAATTGTCTTGTACTTCTTTAGTTCATCTTACTGCTGCTGCAGTTTTGAGCCTCGTTGACGTTAAATTGTCTTGTACTTCTTTAGTTCCTCCTATCTAGTGCTTTTTTTTAGCCTAGTTGGTGTCGAATTGTCTTGTATTTCTTTAATTTCTCCTAACTGTTGGAGTTTTGAGACTAGTTGGCATCGAATTGTTTTCTACATCTTTAGTTCCTATTAGAACAGTTTTCAGCCTAGTTTACATGGATTTGTCTTGTACTTAATATTTTCCTCGTACCTGGTGCAGTTTTAAGCCTAGTTACCATGCCTTGAATTGCCTTATTCTTTTTTAGTTTCAGGAGTTTAGTTCTCAGCGAGTGCTGTTTGGAGCCTAGTTGGCGTCACATTGCCTTCTACTTCTTTAGTTCTTCCTAACTAGTGTAGCATTGAGGCTAGTTGGTGTCGAATTATTTTGTACCTTTTTTCAGTGAATACAGCTAGTCCTGGATATTGTGGCTAATAATTCACACGTAAGTAGCAGAGGTATTGGTGGACAACTAGGTATAAGCTACAGCACGGCACTTCGAATTCTTCATAGACGTAGATATCACCCATACTGCATTCAACTGCATCAAGCCTTAATAGAAGACGATCTGTTTAGAATCGACGCATTCTTCTTAATCTGCAATGGCTGATACATGACACTCCAGCTGTTGTAGAACATGTGCTGTTTTCGGAAGAGTCAACATTTCATAGGGATCACACAGTGAACAGAAAAAAATGTGTATTATTGGTCCGAACAGAACACATTGGTTTACGTCACCTCTATTTTCAACGTATTTTTAAAACCAATGTTTGGATGGGCATCATTGGGAACAGAGTCACTGGACCGAATTTTATCACACCCTTAATTGGCTAAGGTATTTGCAGTTCTTGCAAATGGAGCCAGTGAATGCTCTTAATGATTTGCCACTAATGGTGAGGATGAACATGTGGTTCAAACAGGATGGAGCACCACAGGGCACGAATTCGAGCAGTAGTTGCAGATATCACGCGTGAAAACCTACGAAAAGTTTGTGCTTAATTTGTTAGCAGGTGTGGAAAGTGTCTAACACAAGAAGGTGGCATGTCAAACATCGGTGTTTGGCACAGTATTACAAAGGATCTGTCGTGATCTAGGTCTTGATCTTGATCTGTCTACCATTGCTTATATTATTTTTTTCACCATTTCCTGCGTTCATATTTCATTACATTTTGTACTTATGTCTACTTTTGACATCATTGGCTGGAACCTTACGGCATTTGTGCATCATTTTGACCCGACCCAACCTGGCCACCCGGACCACTGCACTGTGACTGAGGTTGGCGCTAATGACCAAGTTGTCGACACGCCATTAAGCCTCAATTCCCCCCCCCCCCCCAACCTGGCACTAAACCCACGACTTGACCCGATACTTAACCAACTACTTTGCCTGATGTCATAATGCTATCATAATTCTCTGCAAGTCTTAGTGCTAATTCTTACAGAGGAAAACTCGGCATGTGCAGGGGCTACTACGTACTTTTTAATTCCTTAGGAATTGACTGAGGTTGCGATGGCGTCCGAAACAGTAAATGTCGAATTTTGTAGGGAACGGTTATCAGTATTTCTTCGTTAAACACGAATAAGCTGTGAGTGTGTATGTAGGCCTATTTCGTATGGTTCTGTATTTTCTATAGGCCTATCGTCCCATAGGGCTGCTGAGTAAAATTATCTGTTCCAACCTGTATGCATAGACTGGGATCTTGTTAGTTTTAAAACAGTGTAGTAACACGCATAATATTTCATTTTTCAAACTTGATTCAACTTGATTCAACTTGATTCTAGTCTTCTATTTTTGGGTAGCGTATTTGGCATAGTGAGTGTGCTCAAAAATGTTAGAACGAGTGGACCCTAATCAGGAGTAGCGTTTGAGCTCGTGTCTGTGTGACGAAGAGGTAAGTCAACATGATTTACTGTATCACTTGGCAATTGGCCCTCTTCAGCAAATAGTTGTGAATCGATTTCAAACTGTGCAACAGCATCTTCTATATCCGTGTTATGTTTTTCACAATTAAACTTACTTCCGTAAACCTCTATGATACCAAAATTTAGGAAGTAGTTTTCTTTAACATCACTTAGGCCTACACAGAGTTCTGTTTTCTCGTTTTCTCATTAGGAAAAAAAAAGCGTAATAAATTTGCTCTCTGTATTAGTCATCAGGACTGTGCAAAATACTATTTCCGTAATGAATAACTCACTGTTTTGTTTTTTGCCGGAATTATCTGGCAACTGTCATACATGTAAAGATTGAGATGCATAATCTGGTGGGTCATTCGGAGATTTGATGTGTGTCATCTCTTTTTTGTGGAAAGAGTATTTGCAGCAAAGTCAGCTAAGCATGTAATTTGCAATGTAACAATATAATGCTCAATTAGTCCTGTTTTGGTGACATCGATTGATTTTGGATCAAAGTTTTGCAACTGAAAGTTTTTTTCGTTTCATTCATAAACGGTCAGCATTCTTATCAGTTATATGTGCACAACACTTCTTGAGGCTTACCTAATGAGCATTGGTAAAATGTGCAAAACAGCTTCTTGAGCCTTAGTCTGGATGTTCTGGAATGTTTATGAATTTGAAGTTTGACTAAGTTTTAATTGGCGTCTTCAATATTGATAGTAGATGTATGTGATGTGTCTTTCAACATTTTATTTTGAATTCTGAATCATGAACTGTGTACTGAAAGTCATCCATCCTTAAGAAACCATGTAAATGTAATGAGCCACGAGGATGCAATTCATGCAGCCAGAAAAAACTCTGGGATAATTTAGGATAATTTTTTTTTAAAACGACCTGAATTTATGATCAAGTATCGTGCTGTAGTGACTGGATCTTTAGGAACAAGTTCACTGATTTCAGTAAAGGATAGTTGCTGTTCCTTATCAAACTTTTTACATGAATAAATTCAAAGTATATAATGTAAATCTGTCCAATAGCTTTCGGCATCAGACAATGTGAAAAATATTGTTGGGATAACAAACTGACGTATCATTGCAAGTAAAACTATTTTTTGGATTTTCCAGTAGGCAGGTGAACTTCGAATCCCTTTCAAAATTCTGAAACCATCTTAAGGTTTTATGAGATCACCCATCACTGTTGGGTGTATTAATTTCACTGCTTTATATTCTTTGTTACCAGGTCTGCATTTACTTAAGCCATTATTAATACAGCTTTAGTAAGTCGAAATATTTTGTTCATAAAAATATTTTTGAAACGTCGTGACAGCCTCTGACATAAAATCGTAATTCTGATTTTCCTTTATCATTTTATGAAATATTCATATCTGAACGAAGAATCCGGGCATGTTGACGAGACGAGTACGTGCGAGTGCTAAATCTCTGGCTGAGGATGAAATCGAAGGTATTTCGTACTTACCACGAGATATACCAAATGACCGATGCTTTCATGCTCGCTGACGTTTTTGAGGATTCCCAAAAATTGTGCCTAAAAAACAACAAGCACATTTTCATCCTGTGCTTTTTCTCTTGATTTAGACTGAAGTGTAAGTAACTTCGTGCATCGCCATGTTGTATTCTCCTTTTTTAGGCAGAAACTTGATTAAACGTTGCTGCATGCATTCCCACAGAGGTGTCCCCTCATATACCATTAGGGATTTCCCCCTCAATTTTTTATTAAATTCGTTTCCTTCTACCCCTCACTGAAGTTTAGGAAACATTGTGCATTTCATTTGAAAATACTAGCCACCAGTGGGTACAGTGAAATATACAGCCACTGAAGTACACGAACACACCAAACTCACCTACAACAGACCGCTTGAATTTTCGAAGATATAAATCCGTTTTCCTTCATCAGAAGGACTTTCACGCACACATCACGTAAGAAATCACAACGACGCCATGTTGTTTTTCGAACCACCCCTCGGATTTGCATTCCGAGAAAATTCTAGCAGTCTGTTGTTCGGCCCGGTTTGTTGCTGATTTTTGTATATTTGTATGCTTCAATGTGCATTCCATAACATGATTATTGGCAAACAATCAACTCAACAGGCTTCCGCATTGAAGAGCTAGATAAGTCATTCAGTCATGACAGCCGCCCAATTTTGAGGCCGTAGTCCTTGGTTAAAAACATGAAAATTTAAGCGAAAACCAAGACCATTTCATTTTACTTCTCCGCAACGAGTTAACAGTAACCGTATATTTAATGTGGCTGAAACCCTTGGCTATGCGCCCTCTCATAACTAGGTACAACCAGTTAACCTGTCTCTGGCTGATAATGTTAACTCAAACAAGATACAACAACAAAACTACTTTCTCCGCTCAAGCATCGTTGTATCTTGTTCTAGTGAACTATAATCCGATCTTGGGTGCCTCTCCTCTTTTTAGCACCATTGTTACATGTTGCAGCATTGCAACATTTTGACATTCTTAGCCACTCCGGTGCCTGTCCATTTTCTGACTGCACTGCACTGCACTGCACTGCACTGTGACTGAGGTTGGCGCTAATGACCAAGTTGTCGACGCGCCATTAAGCCTCAATCCCCCCCCCCATTTTCTGAAAATTCTTGTGCGCAAACGAACTCTAATACAGGGTGGTCCAAAAAGAACTAAATAAAAGAGGGAGGCCTACAAAGTGTATCGGCCTATAAAATGCATAGGCCTATAAACTGTACAGGCCTCTAAAGTTTGTTGAGCATGCATGGAAGTACACTTTAGGCCAAAGGTTTTGACTGAAACGGAGGTTAGTTCGACTAACAAAGAGTAATAAAAACCTCAACGTGCTGAAAAGGTACTAAAAAGAATGGTAGACGTAGAAAGTGTAGGCCAACACTTAGGCCTATTCTAATAATGAAATCATAGCGAAAGGATAAATGAGTTCAACATTCGGGTCTGTTTGACAGACGTGGAGTATCCACTGGGTGTGAACTCCTGTTTGGATAGCACATGTTGTATCGAATGAAATGAGATGAGCTTTTAAAATCATGTGAAACGCATGCAAAGAAAGAAACTGGAGCCTTCCGTCACAGTTCCGCCAAACTTGTGCTATCATGTCTGGTGTGACTGAATGACACACGTCAACAATGCTCTCTCTAAGCTGCCGTGTGTTCCCAGGATGTCGCAGTACTGCTGAAAGTTGGTCCTTATTTTAGCCCCACAAGAAGAAATCAGGAGGGATTACGTCAGGAGTTAGGCCATGTCATTTAATTCGATACAACATGTGCTCTCCTGACCGGAGTTCATACCCACTGATGTTGATAAGGCAGAAAAAAGCCTAATCAACATTTTTGTTAAAATTTATTTGTCCCTTTGCTATGATTTCGTTAATAGAATTGGCCTAAGTGTAGGCCACTGGGCCCCTCCATTCTGGGCCCCTCCATTCTTTTTAGTATACCTTCTCAGTACGTTGAGGTCTTTATTACTCTTTCTTAGTCGGACTGACCTTCGTTTTAGTCAAAACCTTTGGCCTAATGTGTACTTCCATACCAACCAACTCAACATACTAATAGGCCTATTCATAGGCCTATACACTTTATAGGCTTATACATATTCGTCAACTATGTGGCTTACATACGAGAGCGAAGCTGGTATTAAAACAATGCTATTGTAAGATTTGAAGATGACTGAATTTATTACGCATTAACAGTCAAAATAAAAACGTCAAAATTGCATTGTGACAATTCCTTTAATTGGGCTACTTACTCTTCACGTGTCTTTTCACGCCGTTTTTCGGTGTTTATTGCCAATAGCGGATTCCAACAGAATGAAGGTTAACTTCGAAGACCTTCATGTTTCTTCGTATGCAAGAAAGCAACGTATGACAAACCAAGAGCAAACTCATTGGTTCCAATATCGATAACAGCTTTATAATTATACTGTCATTCTAAGGTTTGTACGAAAGCTTATTCAACTTTACAGTAAATACAACTGGAAATAGGTTTTCTGAGTTGTTGACGTTAGCACGGTATTGGTCGTCCCAAATAGCACCTCGAATACTCCCGACCGGCCCAGACTTGGCATTATCACTACAAACGCCGCATTCGTAAGCTAGATGGCATCACAGCACAAATACTCATTCAGTGACGATATCTAAAATATGAAATCATTCGAACAGCAATCAACAATCAACAATCATTCGAACAAAATATGAAATCATTTGTACGTTTTGCAAAATTTGTTCTAACAGTAGGGCCTACTAGGGTGGGCTGAAAAAAATTAAATTTTCGATATTCAAAATGTAATAGTGAAGAAAAGTTGCCTTTTAGCATCACTACGACACACAAAAAATTCATTACTTTGAGGTCATCTCTTGGGTTGCCACAAGAGCCTTGAAGTTTAACATTGTATGTCAATGGGCAGAACGGCGAAAAAGACAAAAATTATGATTTGATTGTTTTAATAATTTTAACATTATATCGTTTGATAATTCCAGAAACCATAAGAGGTAACCACAATTACAAGGAGTTTTATTTTTTTCCCCCAGAAATTTGATAATGAGGTTATAGGCCAAAATAGGCAAAAATGGCTATTTTAGCCCATCTTTGATGTTAAATTATACCCATAGTTTTGAAAAAAAAAATTAAATCCCTTTTAATTACAACATTGTTTACATGGTTTCTGAGAATATAAAATGAGATAATGATAAAATTAAATTTTAAACCAATCAAATCATCATTTTTGCCTTTTTCGCCGTTCTGCCCACTGAAGTACAATGTCAAACTTTAGAGCTCTTGTGGGAACCCAAGACATGACCTCAGAGTGATGATTTTTTGGTGTGTGGTTGTGATGCTATAAAAGGCAACTATAAGGCAACTTTTCCGCACTATTAATTTTATAATTTCGAAAATAAAATTTTTTCAGCCCTCCCTAATCAGTACAGCGGTTTTTGCATCTGGATTCTAGTGTATTCTAGTGTATTTCTAGTGTATGATTTTCGCTGTTGGCTTATTTTCCAATTTTCCTTAATATTATTTCCAGGGATTTATGTCTATTTATTTCTCCTTTTTTGAGCCTTGTGAGTGTATGATTTGTCTTCCCTCTCCATTGTCAAAAGCCGAGTGAATTTCGGTCGAATGGAGCCCTGGTCACGGTTGTGACCTTAATAACGGGTTCAGTGAGTTATCTTTATGCCAGTGGAGGATGTGGCCATAGCGATTAAGGCGCTATACAAGTGATCTGGGGCGAACTGGGTAGCTGGTTCGAATCCGGGTCATGCCACTCCGAGGAAACGTAAGTGCAGTGCATAAAGGTGGCTTACTGAACTACGTTTTTTCTAGTGTACGATTTTCGCTGTTGGCTTATTTTCCAATTTTCCTTAGTATATTGTTGACAACTGTACACGACGTATATTCTTAGCAAAAGTGCACGACGTATATGTTTGCATATTGCTGCACCATGATACATATTGTCAGCCAAAGTAGACTTTTAAGGATCGCTTCAGGATGGAGTTCCGATATACCAACTGGCTAATTATGACACAATTTTTTGGTGATTATTCATCAAATACATCTCCGATCTCGTGTTGTGAAATTTCTTTCGGATCGCAAACTTTTAACCAATACTACTCCAACGAAGTCGTGCTTGTGATGTCAGTTGTAAATCTACCAAGCCCAATGTTTACATTACGTCATATAGCAACAGCCCATTGTCACTTCAAAATTAACATCTACATCATTAAGGACGTGTGATGTGCGTTTGTGTGTTTGTACCTCTACTCCTCTGGAACCAAAGCACCTACAAAGATGGTAGTAGGACCAAACGAAAGGTAATTAAATTGCGCACAGTATAGGCCTATTTTCATCGCTGTAACTTGATATTATCACTCTCAAATACGCGAAAAACCCTGAAAAAGTAACGATAAAATTTTTTTAACCCTCTTCATATTTGTTCATGACGTCATAGTTTGTTCATGAAAACCTTGAGCAAAGAGTGATGATCTGGAGCACAGAGAAACGCGGCCGAATGAGCCGAAAAAATAACCTAAAAGGACAACGCATTTTGCAACGTACCGCATACAGATCTTAAAATCGGTTTTGTATTAACTGACTTAATGCATGGAAAAATCAAAACAATAGATTTAGTTTTAAAAGAGTGTCAAACATTCGTGTTCTGAAGCACGGTGATGAGTGGATTGAGCGAGCAAAGTGAGCGATTTCCATGTAAACTAAACCTTTTCAATGTGTCTTTCGCTTTGCTCTATCAATATTTTATCTCTCACCTTCGTCGAGCATTACTTCTGGAGAAGACATACAAACGAGCAAACAAACAAATTGTATGTTTTGAATGATGTAGGTAAAATGTAGATATGCTGAGGAATGTGACGAACGAATTGAGCAACATTTGTAATTAGTTTGCGTTGAAATAATCAGTACATCAAATTAATCAGTACAATAATGAGTACATAGAAATTACATGAATCATGGATCGTGTTGAAGCTATTAGTTGCGCACTGAGATGACCTGGAGAACGATGCACGCAAAAAATAACCTAAACGGACGACGTATTTTGCAACGTAACACATATAGATATTAAAATTGGTTTTGTATCAACTGACTTGATGCAAACCTGGTTTTAAAAAGGTGCCAAACATTCGTGTTTCTGAAGAACGTGCTGCGTGGATTGAGAAAGTAGAGCGATCGTAAAGTAAATTTTTTCAATGTGTGTCTCGCTTTGCTCGCTCTCAATCTTTCATCTCTCACCTTCGTAGGGAATTACTTCTGGAGGAGAAGACGTACAAATGTGCAAACAAACAAATCGTATGTTTTGACTTATTCAGTCGTCGTTGAAGCACGAGGAGAACATCTGGGTCGTTGCCATGGTTACTATGTACAGACAACTCGAAGGCCGCATGCTACCGTAAAAGCTCGAAGCAGCCAGAAAATTTATTATTAACCAAGTAAAAGCTAGTGAGCGAGAAAATTGTCGTTGCGTAAACCCACCTTATGAAGCGAGATACTCCTGCTAGTCTACATAATTAAAAAAAAAAAAAACATGATATCTATGTGTTTATTTGTTTTCGTACACCTCCGGAAGTAAGGCCCTTACAAAGGTGAGAATCCAGCAGATGAAGTATTATTAATTTAGTATTAAAAAATGCTTAAGCGTATAAAATACGGACGTAAGACTTCAAAAACTTAAAGCTCTAAAGGAACAGATATTAGAAAAAGACATGTAAGCCATCAACATCGCACTAATACATGTAATGTCCAGTGTCCAGTGTCCCAAAAATGTCCAGTGTCCCAAAAAACAAGACGAAGCTTCTTTTACACGTATTAGTGCGATGCTGATGGCTTACATGTCTTTTTCTTATATCTGTTCCTTTAGAGCTTTAAGTATTTTAAGGGTTACATCCGAATTTCATTCACTTAAGCGTTTTTTAATACTAATATCCATTATTTTTCCTTGTTTCAGCAAGAATAACACAGAAAAGAATAATGTAATCACCTTAACATAACTGTTATAAGCGAGTCTTTTTAACACTAAATGTTAATTTATAAAAATTGAAAATAGGTTCTTTGGTTTGATTTCCAGGTGAGAGTAAAATATGCGCGTAACAAGAAGAACAACGACAATTGTAGTCACATTAAAATAGCGTTTAAAAAGCCATAGGCTTTCTTCATATCGATGTTTTAAGCTGTAAAACTTGAGGATTGGTTCATTGGTTCGATCCAGGTAGTACGGGATGTAGGTGTAGTACAGATGTTGCGAGCCAGAATTTGGGCTAATCATGAACATCAAGGTAAAAGCCATGAAATTTGGTATACAAGTCAATTCTTAGCTTATAAATCGACCTAGCCCTGAACCCTCTCGAGAAACACCCCTAAGGCCCCTCCTTTGGCCCATCACACTCACTTGTATGAGGTTATTGACCAACAAATTCTTAATAATCGTGCTAAAACAGGAATTGGTACACAAGTCATTCTTAGCAGTATACATCGAACAAGAATTTGTTGATCATGCTTCATGGAGAGTAGACAGGGAAGCACTGGAGGTGTGGGTGTATCTCATGGGGTTCAATATGTATTTTGATTTCTTCTGCTACAATACATGTTTTTAGAACGATCAGTAAGAATTTGTTGATAATTGATGTTTCATGGGGATGCGGTGGCTGGTTCAGTTTCTACTGCTAGGAATGACTGGTGTACCACAATGCAAGATTTCAGAACGATCAACAAGAATTTTTCGGGTATCCAACCTCATGAAGCGGGAATAGGTGGGAAGCACTGAGGGGCCTTGGAGGATTTTGCCGGAGTCCTATACCCGGTTTGATTTCTATTCTAATAACGACTTGTGTACCAGATTTCACAATCTGCAAGAATGTGTTGGTCAGACCTAAAGGAGGTGGCACGGGGGGGGGGGGGGAGGATTGTGGTGCATTGTAGATTATCTCGAGGGGGTTCCATAGTTAGTTTAATTTGTAATACTATGAATGACTTGTTCCAAATTTCATGTTTTAAGCTCGATCTACAATAATTTGTTGGTTAATCCGCAGGGATGGGGGGTTTAGAGCTAGGAGTGGGTATGTTTTGGGTATATTTTATCGGGGTTCTGTGGCTGGTTCGTTGTTACTGCTAAGAATAACTTGTGTGCCACAATTCAAGCATTTAGCTCGATCTGCAAGAATTTGTTGGTCAAACCTCAATGAGGGGAACACAGGGGTGCGCTGGGGACCCTTTGGGGTATTCTGTGGGAGTTCCATAGCTTGTTCGATTTCTAGTACTAAGAATGACTGTATACCAAATTTCATGGTTTTTTCTCTATTTACAAAAATTCCTTAGTCAAACTTCTGCACAGGGGGGTGACGTGGGCCGTTTGGGGATATTTAGAAGGGATTCAATGGCTTGTTCGATTTATTCTGCTAGGAATGACTTGTATACCAAATTTCAATATTTTAGCTCGAATTCTAAAAAGAACTTGTTGATCAAGCCTCAGGGAGTGGGCCCAGGAGCCACTGGTGACCCTTCGGGGGTATATCATGGGGGTTCAATGGCTGATTCGATTTATGCTGCTAAGAATGACTTGTCTACCAAATTTCATGTTTTTAGCCTGATCTGTAAGAATTTGTTACCCAAGCCTCTGGCAGGGGACACAGGGCGTTGTTGGGTGGGAGCGGGAGGTGGCGGAGGCACTGGAGACACTTGGGGTATTTCATGGGGCCCATGGCTGGTTCGATATTTACTGCAAAGAAAGACATGTGTACCAAATTTCATGTTTTTAGCTCAATTTCCAAAAATGTGCTACTCCACTTAATGATTTCTGCCCAGTGCTCTACAATAACAAAACGCTCTGCCGACGAGAATACTTCAGTCACAATAAAATTGCATTTAAAAGGCCCTGTTCGTTGTTAATACTTATTTTTTAAGCTACAAAAATTTGAAAATCAGTTCATGGGCTCGATCTCTAGGTGAGAGCAAAGTGACTAACCCATTTGGCTTTCCGTCGCAAGAATATTGTAGTTACAATAAAATAGCATACCTACGTTTTGAGCCATAGAACTTGAAAATCGGTTCAGTGGTTCGCTCTGCAGTGAGGGTAAAGAGTCCCAACAACAACAAGAATAACAAGACTAACAAGCACAACAAGAACTACAACAACAAGAAATGGGGGGGGGGATGAGGCTTAATGGCGCGTCGACAGCTTGGTCACGCCGAAATGGCCATACTGTACACGCCGAATGATTCGATTGTTGTCATTAAAATGTATAATGCACTGAAATAGTTACGACAAGACCCCAAATTACGACACAACCCCATTTCGTTGCTGTATGTAAATTCTGGGCGAAACTATAGGAGTTCTAAGTTTGACGTTTGACATGGAAGTTCATGCTGAGGCTTATATAACATAGCAGTTACATGCTGAGGATTGCGCTTCAAATGCGCCTACTTTCAAATGCGCCTACTTAACTAGATTTTTTAAACTCAAATAAGCGAAAAGCTGTTCTGAACACTGCTCACGATGTCACAGTTTGAGCAAACATTTCCTGTTCACAGAAACTTAGTTCCCAAAAATATCGTATAAACTTACCTAAAATGACGACATATTTTGCGTCGTACTTACTGTCAGCAACACGATGGATCTTAAAATTGGTTGGGTTTGACTGGTTGGACGCTTAGTAAAGTAGACCAGTAGGTTTTAAAAGATTGCCAAACATTCGAGTTTCTGAAGCATGGAGGTGAACGGATTGGGTTCCAAAGCAATCAATTTCTATGTGTATAGTAACCTAGATCTTTTTACTGCGTGAACCGCAGGCATTCTGAAGAATGACAAACGAAAATTGTGCGTCAACTACAATAGCCTGCGTCTTAATAATGAGTACATCGATTTTGTGATGTTATTGGGATAAAATAAACGAAATGAAGCATGGATCGACGCCAATAGAGTGATCAAACCGCATGATATGGCTGTTAATAAATAAAGTCATGAAGTTTTCATTGGAGGCCTTCAATAGCAAAGCTCAGCTCACTATGCTTTAATTAAAATGTGAACCAATATTAATTAAAAACACTATTTATAAATTCTGTGTGATATGTTTTTTTAGAAAGGTTTTAAAAATAATTTGAATAGAATAAAAAAGTTTTGTAGTAAAAATTACACTTTCAAAGATTTGTTTACAACTTACACATTGTTTTAGATCCCATTTTTAATGAAATATCAAAACTCATACATTATGGCTAATGTGCCCCGTTAAAAAAAAACAGCAGTTGACTTTTAACCATTGTTAAATGCACAATCTAGCACTAAAAATATAGTTACTTTCATGGTTTTAAGGTGCATGTCTTTACGTTTGCTTTACGCTTTGTATCACTGTTACACTAAAAAAATATCAAACATGTTCGAGTTAGGCTATGTCCCAATATCTAAACGTGTGACTAAATTAGTATTAAAAAACGCTAAAAGCGTATAAAATACGGATGTAAGCCTTAAAAAACTTAAAGTCCTAAAGGAACAGATATTAGAAAAAAGACATGTAAGCCATCAGCGTCGCACTAATACGTGTAAAAGAA
>JAHWFP010022548.1:0-26660 GCA_023313725.1 Lithobius niger | reverse complement strand
TATTCTAACTGCTTGTTAGGTTACAATTTTGACCCAATCGAGTTAAAATACTAACCCAATAGTCAGTCTATTCTGTCTGCTTGTTGGGTTACTATTTTGACCCAATCGAGTTAAAGTACTTACCCAATAGTGAGTCTATTCTGACTGCATGTTGGGTTACAATTTTGACCCAATTGAGTTAAAGTAATTACCCAATAGTGAGCTATTCTGAATGCTTGTTGGGTTTTAATTATGACCCAACCAAGTTAAGGTTAAAACCCAATATATTGGTTGAATCTAACCAATTCAGCATTTCGTTGGGTCTGTTGTTTAACCCAATATAGTAGAATGGTTAACCTATCTGTTTGTTGAATATATCCAATTCAACATTTCGTTGGGTCATTTATTTAACCCAATATTAGTTGAATGTTGACCCATTCTGCTTCTTAAAATTTCTTTAGATAGCAATTTGTTGGGTATAATTTCATACCCAATTGGATAGTTTTTCAACTGAATTATTGGGTTATTATACAGAACCCAATTTGTTGGGTTGTTTTGACCCAATATTGGGGTGTGAAATAGTGACTTTTTGTTGGGTCACGAAATTACCCAAATTGGGTTATTTTTAACCCAGGATTTTTTAGAGTGTAGGCCACATCCGAGAATTAAGGCGAAAGGATCAATCGTTGTTACATATTTTTTAAACATTCCAGCTTGAGAACGAGTAATGATCTCCATAGTAGGGTGGAATGAAAATGGGCTAAAAAAAATTTTTCAGGAATTTTGTAATTTAATAGTGCGGAAATGTTTTGTATTGAGCCCCTAATAAACTGTGTAAAATTTGGTTTTGATCAAGTAATGCTTTGATCTGCCCCAAGGACTTTGAAATTTACAATTTTCTGCCGTAAACATGGTTTTAATGCAAATTTTTGAAAATTATTTCTTTTTAAATTTTTTAAATTTAATAGTGTGGAAAAGTTGAGTCTTGGGCCACTAATAAACTGTGCAAAATTTGGTTTTGATAAAATGATAACTTGATCTGCCCCAAAGAACATGAAATTTACCATTTTCTGCAGTAAACTCTGTTTTAGTGTTTAAGTGCAAATTTAGGAAAATTGTTTCTTTTTAAAATTTTCTAATTTAATAGAGCGGAAAAGTTGTGTATTGGGTCCCTAATAAACTGTGCAAAATTTGGTTTTGATGAAATAATACCTTGATCTGCCCCAAAAAACTTGAAATTTACCTTTTGTCCATAAACGTAATGCTAAAAAATTTACACAAAAATGCTAAAACCTTTTATTTCTGAATTTTGATAGCATAGAAGTTATACATTAACATGTTGGGATTGTATAAAAGAAATAAATCTCTTTGAGCTGCAAAAGTTTATCGAAATACTAGAATGCCGTTGTGTAGTCCTGAAATTGTCCTTTTGATTTACTCAAATATTTACTTTGTTACGGTGTTTTCACTTTATTCGATAATCGCTTTTTGTATTGAAACTTGGTATTATATTTCGTGATTCTAATCTTGCTCGTGTGAAGCCATCTTTTCCAGAAATTCCACATACTGAAACAGATGCTCTCGGTACGAGTTTGATACAGCCTTCGACCGCTTGTGTGTGGCATGGAAATTATGTAAGCGAAATTATGTAATTATGTATTATTTATAGGCAACAGATAGCCCACCCTTGACCATTAGCTAAAGGTCTCTGTCAGAGATTCCAAATGTCATAGGTGGTTCTGTAACCTCAAAAGTAACAATTCTGTAACCACTGAATGAGATCTACGTAATCGGTTGCATCAACATTTTGGTTGTGGTATTTGGAAGGCTCGAACTTGTCTCGATCCTATTTTTGTTCTTGCGTTCATGATCCATTGCAGTCGAAGGGACCTGATGTTCTGTCGTTCATCGGTTATTAAGCAAACGAAGATATTTTCCGGATCACCGAATCAACTACACGTTTTAGTTCCTCTTTGAAATAACGAGAGGATTTTATTGATTTCAAGTAAGTGCTTTGCACCATGTTTGCCTCTCTGCCATTTAATTCTTCATTTAGCTGGACCGACCACAGGTCCTATGGTTTCAAGGGAACTATTGGAAACCAGATTGCAGATTGTGAAAAGCTATCAATTGTTTGTTTTCAGAAAACTGAAGGTAATTTTCCATGCATTGAAGCAAAGACCTAAGTAATGATCAACAACATCTATTGGAATTGTGTCAAGCTGTCATAAGTTGTAATTATTTTTTAGGTTTGCAACCGAAAGGCCCTGGTTAACTTTTACATGCATTCTGGGTGACAGCAGCTCATTGTATCCTCCTACACTATCCTCCTACAGTCCATTCGCCAATGTGGTTGGACATCATGGCTAATCCCTCATGCAAGCTTGGTGCAAAGCACTTGTTGAAATCAATAAAATCCTATTGTTACCTAAGTGAAGAACTGAAGAGTGTAGTTGATCCGGTGATACAAAGAATTATCTTCTTTGGTCATCTGGAAAATGTCCTCATTTTCATGATAACTGATGAACAAGAGCACATCTTGGACTACGTTGAATCATGAAAGAAAGAACAAACACAGGATCGAGGCAAGTTCAATGTTTCCAAATACCACCACTATGTTTTGATGTAACCGATTATGTAAATCTTATATGTTTCATGGCAACCTTGAGAAGTTACAGAACCACCTATGATATTTGGAATATTTGACAGAGATGGAGATCTTCAGCTAATGGTAGAGTGGACTATCATCTATAAATGAAAAGTTTACATCAATTCCATGCCACACCCAAGCGATCGAAGGCTGTCATCACAGACGCATCAGCTTTAGTATGTGGAATGCATGGCACAAAGGGCTTCATACAGGCACGACCAGAATCACGAAGTATAATGTCAAGTTTCATTACAAAAAGTGATTAGCAAATGAAGTGAAAACACTCGAACAAATTAAATGTTTGGATAAACCAAAACGAAAATTTCAGGATTCCTCAACGGCATTCTGGTATCTCGATAAATTATAGTAGCTCAAATAAATATATTTCTACTAAATGTGCTATCCAACAATCCCAACATGTTAATGTATGACTTCTATGCTATCAGAATTCGGAAATAAAAGGTTTTAGCATTTTTGTGTAAATATTTTAGCATTAAGTTTATGGAAAAAAGGTAAATTTCAAGGTCCTTGGGGCAGATCTAGGTATTATTTGATCAAAACCAAATTTTGCACAGTTTATTAGGGACCCAATACACAACTTTTTCGCACTATTAAATTAGAAAATATTAAAAAGAAACAATTTTCCTAAATTTGCACTTAAACACTAAAACAGTGTTTACGGCAGAAAATGGTAAATTTCATGATCTTTGGGGCAGATCAAGTTATCATTTTATCAAAACCAAATTTTGCACAGTTTATTAGGGGCCCAATACACAACTTTTCCGCACTATTAAATTAAAAAAAATTTTAAAATAAATAATTTTCAGGAATTTGCATTAAAACCATGTTTACGGCAGAAACTTGCAAATTTCAAGGTCCTTGGGGCATATCAAGGCATTATTCGATCAAAACCAAATTTTACACAGTTTATTAGGAACCCAATACACAACTTTTCCGCACTAATAAATTACAGAATTCAAAAAATTTTTTTTTCGTTCCACCCAACTCCATAGTTAGCTCTTTGTCGATTAAACCACCATCATCTTTAAACCCAGCTTGCATCCCCTCGATAAAACTTTTGATTGCTTCCATTTTACAATCCACTAAAATTCTGACCAAGTGTCTTGCTAAGACGGTTTCGATGCCTTTGCAAAGCATTTTCAACCTTATCATTTGCAACATGTTGTGGTATAGTGTTCTTTTCACAATATCAATTCCCTCATCGTCGGTCCCCTCCAAGCGAAATTTTATTAAACAGTGTGGCATTCTAGAAAGAATAAAGAAAATATTAAGGGAATGCTGTATAATTACATTTTAAGTTTATTAATACATTTTACAAAATTGTACACATAACATTCACGGAAAGCTGTTTTCTTTAATTTGTTAACAATGTAATCGGGAGTAAATCCCTTGGTTCTCAAAATTATGTAAAAAATACAATAATGTCCACAGGTAGAAGATGTTGGGGATTGAATTTGAAACTTGTTGCGCCAAATCTTCTTTCCATTCCAATAACTCAAATACTGTAGAATGTGGTAATTGTTTTCTAAGTTGAAGCCAAAAGAGTAAAAAAACTCGGAAGTCTTAATTCCATTCTTCATTTTGTTCAATCCGATGACAGACCAATGGCTTCCCGACGAAGTGCATGTGTCATGATTGACGACTAGAAACGATTCTTTTCTATTAATTACAACAGGTAAGTGGTTTGCGGGATATGTTCCCAGGAAATTTAGACATCTATTTCTCAAGATGTCATTGATCTGCTTCGTGTTCATCCTTCCAGGAACACTTCACGATCAAAAGTAACTTCTAAAACCTTTGGTATCTCGTAATAAATCAAAACGTTAGTCGCTTTTACGTTAGAGCAGCGTCAAATCTAAGTTCTATTCTGACGACACCTTGTCTGTTGAGTGAAACGTGAGAGCTTGAATTTCCGGCGCAACCATCCGGAATCAGATCATAAGCAAACATACAATGTTTTGTAGCAAAATCTGTAATCTTCATGCCATTACCTACGTTTTGAAATGATGTGTCTAATCCGTGAAATAAATTCATGTAGGCTCGGGTGTAGGTTATGGAACTAAAGTCGGGTTGTAGTGTTTTGTCTATTTGTTCCCCGTCTACAGTGAGTGATAAGTAGTTCAAACCGTGATTTTCAAATATCCAAGGATCTTTTTTGTAAACACCCGTGCATGTTTCGTTGTCAACAAAACAAATCAAAACAAAAGATGGCACCTGTCCTTGAAAAACGTTGTCAATAAATGCCGAAGTCATTCCGCTAGAGATAGTTTGGATTTTAATGTCACTGCGAACAAAAGAATATTTTGCGCTATTTTCTTGCAGTGTTGTCATGTGAGATGATAGAATGGATGGGGAGGGTCTAACCTATTTTACAAACAAAGCAGCTGCTTCTATTTGTATTTTTGGTTTTAAAGTAGCAGCAGCAGCGTTGGACAACTTGAGCGAAAATTCAGGCTTTGATAAAACGAAACAAAACTTGACATTAACATTTCTCAATAAAAGTTTCCACAAGTTGCAGGCTTCAGTATGAATTCGCTCCATTAACTCTATACTTTTAGAATTTGCGATAGCAGCTTTCCTGTTATCTGCAGTATTCCACATGGCAGCTCCCAACTGACAGTCTTTAGCTGCATTAGAGTAACTGAGCAACGTTTGCAGGTAAGCTTTATATTGATAGGTGTCGCTGCCTCCAGAAATCAGCTTCCCGTTGAAATAACAGTCCACTTGTGAAAAAAGAGACTGTAGAAATAGGTTAGTAGGCGTTATGAAAGCACTCAGTGCATCAGTAACATCTTCTCCAGCAGCGTTTACACTTTAAGTTTTAAATAAATACAGGTTTGCGCCAAGTCCAAATAGCCTGCTGTTCCATCAATCTGAAATTCTATAGTTGAACTAGGTGTTGCAATAGGTCGGTATTCCACATATTGGTTGCGTTCTATGGACACTTGCGTTGTTGGAATTTCAAATATATCCAATTCTGATTTCAAACACTCACAAGATGAAGGATGCATGTAAGACATTTAAAAAAAAAGTATCTGGAGCTGCTTTCTTAATTTTCTTCTTCTTCTTTTTCTGACTAACTTTCACTGCCCGTCGTCTCTTAGTAGCATTTTTCCTGGGAGGGTTGTGTCTTCCCTTGTTACCTCTGCCAGATTGACTGAACTTCGCCTTAACATCACCTAATATCTGTTCACCAGTCTCCTGTAATCTATCCTTTGCGCTCTGTTTACAATTTTTACCAGAAATTAAATCTTGCGCAATATTACTTCCAGCTCCTAAAGCTTTGCGTCCTAAATAGCTGCCAACTGAACGAACGAAAGGCATTGCATATTTATATATAGGCCTACTAGCGAAGATGTTTGCCTACCCATAACCAGCTTGATGTCTAGCGCCTGAATACACGTTTAAACCTCCAGATTTTCTTCGATAGTGAGCCGTATAAGGACAGCAGGAAGCCATTGTTTTACTCATGACCTTTTCTGCCTGACATGCAAAGTGACAATGGTGTGTCCTTGGGAAGAGAACGGTATTATATCACCGTATGCGTCACAAAATTTAATTTCTATTGTTTGCACGTTATGCTGTACCAGCGAATAATAATGGGGAGAAGTGAATATAACAGACTGGCTCGCGCCTAACTCTCCTACAACATTAGTAATTCTTAACAATTGAGAATAACTGTTGCTGACAGGTCTCGGATTTATTATATTGGTGTAAATCCAAATATAATCTGGAAGGTTGTTGTTATCATGAGGTGATGGGTTAACAGCTGTAACGGTTAATTCAGCTCGAGTTTTGTAAGAGAAACTTTTATCGAGAACAGCTACAACACCTCCCTTTGTAGCGAGACTCCCGTCATCGCGATAAGGGTAAAGAGTTAATTGATTTGGTTCAAAACCTAACCTGTGAGCCATTCGTTTTATACAAATTAGTAGTTGGTCTTATGTCATTATGAATAACGTAACGTTTTATGCTGGTATTGTAACGAATTCTAGGCCTTTTCCTCTTTTCATAATCCAAGTCTTGAAAAGGATGCTCTTTCCCCTTATAATTTTCAAATTTTCCTCTCCTAAACTCTGCTATTTCCTTATTTATTGCCTCTACTAGGTCACTGGTTGTGTCGTAACTGATACCAGAGCTTGTGCATTTTAGTTTGTATTCAATGGTTGTGGGCGTCATTATATCTAAATTTAAAACATTTAAGATTACATCGTCCTCACCAGCTCTCATTAAAAAAGGTTTATAGTCCAGTCTTAAAGGAAATTGCGTCTCTACCAAGGCGACCTCATATTCGGCCGAGAGGTTAAGCGTTTCTGGGAGATAATTCTTGTAATGAGCCAAAGTGTTATCGGGAAAGACATCCATACTGATATTAGACGGAAGAGTGACGTAGAGATTATCAAGTAGGTCCATCTTGAATGATATCTGTCACCCAACTATTAAATTGCGGACCCCACCCTGCCCATTTAACGTAAAAATGAGTCACACCTGCTACTTTTTTTTTCTCAACACACGTTCTATTCTGTAAACATTGTCCAGTTTTATAATAGGTTGTAATTCATGGCTGTAAAAAGTACCTTTAATGGGTGTAGAATCATAATCCCTTAACGTGTAGACAGGTGTTTTGTAAAGTTTATTTTTAGTATACTGGCAATTGAAAATGTTTCTCTAGTCCACTTTGGGATGTAGCCTGGTGTAAATATGTGTCTGATTTTTGGTATGCGGACCCACTGACCTACTTTCAAACCACTAGCGCCACCGTACAAATTTTTATAAGCTTCACGGTCCTTCTTTTTGGTTGTAATTTTGGAAGGTGCTAACTTGATGCCTAGTATGAAGAGAATTATTGTACGAATTCACAATCTTACCCAAGACATCTACATAGTTATAAGTACCTGTATAGGTAAACCAACGAAATATTCGACTTTTCAGCATTTTTATCACTCGCTCTGCGAAACTCGCCTTGATTGAGCGATTATAGGGGTGATACTATTTAATATTAAGAGAGTCGAATAAGGATCTGACAGCTACGGAAGTGTATTCTGAGCCTTCATCAGAATGCAAGTAAAGTGGTTTCTTATCTTTAAACACTTTCTTTAAACTGGAAACCATAGCTACTGCTGATTTGTTTTTTTAAAGGAACTGCTATGAGATATTTAGTTAAGACGTTGATTGCGATCAAAACGTATTGAGAATTGCTATTACAAGGAGCATATTTCTTTAGGTCAATGAGATCCGACTGCCAAATGTGATCTTTTCGTGCAGCTATGAAAGGGTTACGTGTAAATTTGTGTCTAATGTCTTTATGTAAAGTGTAAGCCTCTTGAAATTTTAAGAATTCGTCTACTTGCTTTCTACTAAAACCATATTTTTTAGCTTCACCATACAGCCTCTCTTTACCTCCTAATGAGCTTACAGAATTAGGATCGAAGTAGATGTCTTTTAAGGTCTCCATTATCAAAAGTATTGACTGTCATCCAACCAACTGAAATCTTTCTCAGTTGTTTTTTTTGGTTTTGGAAACTTTCTTCTCCGCGATGTTACACGACCTAACAAAGTATTAAGAGATTGCCAACCCGGTAACTTGTTAGCAACACGTTTTGCATGTTTTGTACGCGAGAACAAACCATACACTAAATCTGCGATGTTAGAATTTTTAATAGGGTGACCTTGGAATAATAACTCACCCTTTTCGTTCCAAGAAATGTCACCTTCCGGTAAACTTTCAGCTACTACCGTTCTGTAATTAATAGGAACCGTTTCTACCAATTCATCGATGCTAGGTTTTCTGGCCAATGCACCATCATCCTCAGTGTCTGTAGTCTCAGTCTGTTTTGACACGGTTTGAGGCATTGCAGCCGTTTTTAAAGTTGTAGTTGGAGGATTAACAGCACTGCTAGTAAAACTAACTTGTAAAGTCTCCTTTATTTTAGCCTGTCCACGATAATTCAGATACCGTTGCAATATTTTTTGATACAACATAACTTTCTGATGATCGTCAACATTATCTTGTTCTAAAATATTTTCATTTGTTCATCCAACTCACTAAGAGGTTTTTCAAATGGTCTAACGCTAGGATAGTTCGTTAACATCATTTTTTTGTACATTATTAGCCTGAAAAAATACTACCTAATAAACTGATTACAGGCGGGATCAGCGAGCTAAGAAAACCTTCACCTTTTTGATTTAAAGTATTAACTTTTTTTTTCTGCTGACACGTTTCAGAGCTAGCAACTTTAAAACAGTTTTGTATTTTCTTAACCTATTTTTTTGATTGATACTTAAGGGTATTTTACCTCGTAGCACGTTCAGACAGCAGCTATTTAAAACATCGAGAACGGTCGGACAGTGAGTGAGTAAGGTTTTTTTTACGGAGCGGTAAACCTTAGACGATGCTAATAGCTCCAGAAGCGGAATGCAATGTTTCACTTGGTTCTTCTTCATTGTTTTATATAGACAATTGGATTCTGGGATAGGATACAACTACGATAACGAAGTGTGGGGTCCGTCGTTGAATGGAGGTCTAACAACAAATGAGTGAATGGATTTTGCGTGGCGTCATTATATACCTCGCACAGGAAGTTGGCGCATCTTAACTGCGACCCCAACGTTTTCACCTGAGACTGATTACGTGGACTTTGTATCAGCACAATATAGGTCGAACAAACAGAAATGGTTCTCAAATTTGTATGAAACATATTTTGCACAGGTAAAATACAAAATAGATTCTTATGATGAAAATGTTTCACAAATATATCAGGTATTAAACATTTCTGATTTGCCAAATCTCACATCTTGTCATCTATTAAAACGATAGTGGCTTGATCAGAGTCGATACCTTCTATCATTGCACGGTCTACTTTTTGAGAGAATACTAACGGTACGCAGCAATTCTGTTTCAAACGGTTGTATGCTTTTTGCCAAATATCATTATATTACGAGACATTGGATAGGTTTTCGAGTAATCAACTGTTGATTATTTAAAATTAGGTCAACCGCAAACTCTGTTTTCGCCGAATTAGGTTGTCCTGCAACGACCATAGCAGCTGAAAGACGCAACCTACAATCAACGCACTCCATTCTTCAAATAACAAGAAAACAACAATTTAACAGTATTTTATACTATTTTTAATCTGCACGCATTTTACAATACCAATTCAAATATGAAATGATAAAAGGGAACTTCGCAGAGTATTCAAACAGAAAAGAATCAAATTTAAAGTCAGTATGCAAATATGTTTCACACCATCTAATGAGACGCATCTCGAAACACAAATAATTCAGTTCCTTAGGTTGCAATAGTTCGAGCATTTCAGGATCTTTTTTACACATTTTCGTAATCCAACGCTTTCGACTTATTTCACTGATGAGTGCACGCACAGTATAGTCTGAAGAAAGTTCAGTCAGTTTTAACAAATTCATCACTTTCTCTCGCGATGTTGCACTCTTGAAACGCATGTAAAGCCATAAATGCTCCCCCAGCTGCGATTCGGCATGTGACACTAACTCATATTCGCCACTAAAAAGTGTCATTGTTGTAAAAGATTGTCCTCTTGCTAGCAAATTGTTGGATACGAAGCATACTATTCCATAAGCTTCGCACGTAGCTTTTTCCTGTAAGATCCATTCTACTCTCACAACAGTCTGAAGGCAACTGAATTATTTCGTTTTAAAAATGTTTAAAACACAATAAAAAAAAAACTCACCCGATAACGTGTATCAACATTTTATGTCATTATTTAACCTTTGTTCGCCATCTCATATTTCAATTTCGTCACCATGACGTCGATAGCAGGTGCTAATGACCTCAACGTGGAAAATGAGCTTGAATTTAAATTATATTGTTTCCCATCTTCACGTGGAAAACAATGTATTTCCGGTTGTTTTCGATCTGAGGATAGATCAGTATTTGGCCTTGATCTAGTTCTACGTGCATGTCTCCATCGACCACGTTTGTTTGAATAATGTCGAAATTATCTTTGAACATTTTCCATTGTTGCAGCGACAATAGAATACCGTTGTTGGTTGGAAAAAACCTCGACGTTGCTCTAGTGTAGTCTCTTAAATGAATAAGGATATTTTCTGCGTATATGCCAACATTCACAAAAGCATGGTCGGTGACACTTAATGGGAGAGACATTGTTGGCATTGTTGGAGAGACATTGTTGTATGGAAGCCATTTTACTAATAAAAAATAGAGAGAACAAAGTCGCATTAGTCTTTATTCTCTTTTTTAAAATCTACCTAGCAACATATAAAAAACAATTGTAAACTTACCTGATTTCAAGTTGAAGACTTGTCTGACACTTTGAACACAAGTTGAACTCTTGAAGACGTGTGAAGCTCTCATGAATAGCTTTCCCTTTTTATATGAAACCTTTAATCTCCTAAAATCATGAGATGGCAATAACCGTTTTTGAATGTCATGATCCGACTGCCCGACAATTTTCAAGTGAACAGGTTGGTGACCTAACTAAAAACTGTAACATCGTGCTTATTTTTGAGGTGTTTGTCCCTGAAAACTGAAATTAGAGATGCGATTGAAAGATCGTTCATCTCCACAGCTTCTTCCTAGTGTCGAACAAGAAAAAATAAAATCGAGATTAAAATGATTGACGTTGCATTCCACTGGGGAAAGATTTCATCACATCACAACTGCCATTGGAAGAGCACACAACACCATCGAGAGAAAAGTAAGTATTCTTTGCACACATTTTATTTAAAGATGTTTATTCTTTAATTTTTTACATATAGGAAAAAATTACTACTCTACAAATGAATAATAAATATCAGTTTTTACAATGCTGTGAAAACCATTTGGCTTTCTGAAATATGTTGAGATTTCATCAACGTTAAAAACCTCTAGCCTCTTCCCTTCCTCAACTAAAATTGGCTCACTCAATTTTAGAGTTGCAAAACGCTCAAAAGCTTGTTTTTCTAGCATCATTTCACGGTCACCAAGCATCAATTTAATGAGGAAGTTGGTTCTGGGATCTTCAGAAAATACGATCACTTCCTCTACAGCAATTTTCTTCGTTGTAAAAATATCATTTTTCCAGCATTTATTAGCTAAGGCTGGTGTAGTGTTTGTAAAAGTTATTGTTTGCAAATTCTTGGTTTTTTGAGCATCGATGTAACGTTTTGTACAAACATCATTTTCGTCATTTGGATCAGATACGTTAACAATACGTTTCTGATTAGTGTTAAAACAGTTCTGATTCGAATATAATGGAAGGAAATTCTCACGTGCGTAGCTTAGATTGATAGCATCGCCTTCATATACAGGTGTTCCTAAACTAGCAATGTGTTGCCCCTTCACGTTATAGTCCATATTTTCTTCTGGATCCGGCTGTAAGTAGTTACTTGCTTGAAAGGCTTGAAAAGTATACTTTTGTTTGTGTAAAATATCTTCCTGTGCGTCTAAACGATTGTTCAATTGTTCCTTTAGTCGTCTTAAAGCGGCGTAATATTCTTCAGAATTTTCGTCAATCGCCTCATTACAAACAGTAACTGTTTGATTTGACAGTTTTTGTACGAGATCGCCCAACTCACTGACAATCTGCCCAATGTCAACATTTTCTAAACTTGTAACTTCTCGTTTATCCATTTTCCCATCTTTGAAGTGAACTTGACGACTCATCTGCACGAACAACGCACACTGAATGAGTTTGTCTCATCTCCGCAAAGAGTTTTAAATCATTTTTCTTTTTTTTATAGATATCTAACATGTACAAAAACCCAGAAACGGGAGAGAACGACCTGTAAGTAATATAAACCTAAAAGTTTCAAATAACTTTTTTTTAATTCTTTTTTTTATATAAAAGCAACTTTTTTTTGAGCATGTCGATGGTGTCTGCCATCGTAGAAAGTTTAACACGAATAATAGAGCTAACAATTGAAAAGTAAGCTACTCCAGATTTTAAAAACATTTTTTTAAAAGTATTGTTCTATTCGCTAATTCTTCGACTTCTTTACAGCGAAAGAAAAAGAAAAAGAAATACAGATGATGATAAAGGACCGGAGGCCAAAAAAAAGAAAAAAAATGGAGAAAAAAAATTTAAATAAAAGTAAAGAAAACGTCTACTTTCGTAGCTTTTAAATATTCTTTCACATACGTACTATTAGAAACCACAACAGCTTGACCGAGTTCGATGAATATGTCTGTCTTTGGAATTTCTTCCATTGTTTTCAAGTAACTAGGTTTATGGAACGTAAATGGATTCCTTCCAAAATCCACTCTAACCATTAAATCGACATTCTCTTTTTCACAAAACAAGGAAATTCTCGTCAGCTTTGCTTTTCGAGTCATAACAAAACTAGCATCTCGAGCAAAAACAAACCAGGGTTGATTATTCTGCTCATTAAAATTGAATGACACAAATAAATTATTTGTGAAATCGACATACTGTTTATTAGCTGCATCGGTGGATTCAATAGGTTGTGAGAGGTTCTTTATCATTTTGTATTTGGAGTCGAAGGCGTTACGTTGACTATTTAATGAAAGGCAATTTTGCTTGCACCATGATAAGGTGGTGACGTCACTAGAGTGGAGAGCCGGAGCAACATTCGTTATTCTTTTACCGTGAGCTAAATACTGTGGATCACCGCTTGAATCCGTCTGTAGTGCACGTCTTTTTAAGTTTGTAACTTCTTCTTCCAGTAAACTATTACTAAGCGAAGCCTCCATTATTCTCGTTTCAAAAGTATTTTCAAGTTCATTCTTGGTATCCAGAACATACTGTCTTATCTCCCCGCTCGTATTGCCAACCATATCAAATAGCAGGTTTATGACCGACGTTGTGAATGTCTGTATACAGTCGCTTAACCTCGTAATTGCCGTCTCGTTAAGACGGGCATTAAATGCACGGTCTGACATTTTTGAAGCGAATGGACTCTGAGTTGGAACGCGTAAGTTTAGTATCAGCGAGAAATTTTTATTTTTTATTTTTGTTTAGCACTATCAATTTACACTACAGAACGCTGTTTGTTTTCCTTTTTTTTAATTCATAACTTTTGCTGCTATCTTGACCTTCACAACTAAGCAGCTCTTGGGATGCTACTGTTTGTACGGGAGTAGAATCTTTAGTATATAACATTGACAAAAAAATTTCTTCGAATGGCTTCTGTTGAAAGTAGAACGATTGTACGCACAATTGATGAAACCATCATTCTTGAAAGGCAAATCACAAACCCCACATCCACTTTTCCTTAAAACGTATGAAACAATAGAGTTCGACAGATTCACCTCTGATAGTATACGAGTCAATGAAGCAGCTCTTCGAAGATAGGCTAGCGATCTTGCGAATATCTCCTTTGTAAGTCTTGTGTTTGCCATATTGTATCACAACTCCGTAAACATGACAAGGTTTCACCTCCGTTATTTTTAAAATGCGTTCGCAAGAATCAATGAAACTCGATCCTACCTTCAGGTTTAATGCACTTGAAGGAGCATAAACGTTTCGAAGTCGTTTTTCAAATGAAGGAATGTCTTTCATCGAGGATAAATCGGTTTGTGTAGCGACATCCATGTCTATACTAAAACCGCACTCAACTTCTGGCTGGAGGAATAGTTAGAGGGCCGTTTTACGAACTATTTTAGTTTTTTCGTATCCCTACGCCCTCAGCTGTTGTAAAACTGAAAAATATTTTCTCTACACCTGACAATGCCGTTGGCCTTCAAGTCCTTCATATTTTTTTTCACAAAGAAATGCGATGCGAAGCAGAGTAAAGGAGCTTCTCATCCGTTGCTCGTGTCCGTCTGTCTGTATCCACGATAACTTTTAAACCAATTGTCGGATTTATTTTACACATCTCACTTGCAATCGATGCTCTATTTTTGGAGTGAAGCTCGTAAATCAATAAAATTAGGCAAGACGTTTCATGGATTTGAACTTTCATATATCCAAGTATACACCAAGAGTTGGGTGCCATTCTTCACGGCTTTTATTTTTGTGTACTATTCAAAATGGTATTGAAATTATATTTTTTTAATAAAAAAAACACCGGGCAATTTCATTTCATTTTTAAATAACCTTTTTTTTTTAAGTAAATGCCCCTCCCTATTTTTGAATATTCAACACGTAAAAGCCCTGCAGCATTTCCATAGGTTTGATTAAGTGAGCCGATCTTACCGAAAAAAAATACAAGAAAATAAATGAATTCACAACATAACAATATAATGCTGCAAGCTGAGTGCTGCAGGAAAGTCTATATGTGAAAGGTATTTGTTTAGGTTATGTTTATTTTGGCATCTGTTTATTTAGTTCCAGAGCTTAGTTCCATTTTGCCTTTCCTGTGTGACACGGTTTTGCTACATTTAGTCAAGCCATTCTAAATGTTGCAAACGTTATGGTACCGTGGGATGTAGCAAAAACAGGGAGAGGATTTTATTGTGAACAGCGGATTGCCTTTATTCAGAATGGCGTTAAATCTTGAACAAGAGGGGGGGGAAGAGGGACGAAGGACAGGAAAAAAGGTTCTCTTTCGTAAGATTTTGTAGTCCTGAAAAGGACTGTTTTTAGCTCTGAAAAGAGCTTTTGTTTTCAAGCAGACAGTAGTCAATGTTTTAGAAAACTTCAGGTCTACTCAGTGTCGTCTGTGTCTTCATTTGTAGAACTTGAGTCGTTATCTGAATTATTGACATCAAAGGCGATTCGTTCCACAATAATGTCGGCCATCCCATCACTTTTCCACATGTTGTCTTCTTCATTCTCAGTATGTTTTAAAAGTTTGACCCACTCCTCTGGTGTCACTACAGCAAGGGCTTTCGGTACAAGTTCCTGGACTTCTTTAAGTTTGAATGTTCGATTATTGGCAGCAATAAATCCCTTTATCTGGCTCCATGCCATTTCGATAGGGTTTAACTCACAGTGATACGGAGGCAAACGCAATACAGTATGGCCATGACGTGAAGCAAGTTCATCAATTCGGTATTTGTCGTATAGTTTTCGTGAACGTTGAATTAACACTAGCAATTCGCGACATAGCATACTTTCGTCCCACTCGATCCCTTTTTCCGTAAGCCATGCTTGCATTACAGGTTTCCTTGAACTCTTCGTAGGGATTTTCTCCAGTTTCACCGAGTGATACGAAGCATTATCCATAACGATGACGCTTGCAGGCTTGATTCTTGGCAATAATTGAGTTTCGAACCATGTTTCAAAACGAATTCCATCCATCTCATCGCGGTAATCCCCACTTTGTTTTTTAGCTTGAAATATAAGTTCAGCGCCGGGTAGAAAGCCATCCTCGTTACCGGCGTGTAAAATGATAAGCCGAACCCGTTTACCGCTGGGCGCCTTTAATCCAGTTGATAAACCGCTTAAAAATGCTTGCATGCTGCTCTTCACTGTTGAATCTTGCCAGACTTTCGTTTTCGTGTGTCCTGCATTTACCCAAGTCTCGTCAAGATAGTAAATGGTCCGCTTTTCTTCTCTATATTTTCTTATTGCTCGTAAGTACCGTCTTCGCCAAAGGACAATATCGTCACGTTCGATAAGCAACGATTCACGTTTACGCTTGCGAAAAACAAAACCCAAATCTTTCATAATGCTTGCCATTGCTGTCCGACCGAAATTTAGCAAATCGCCGTCATCGTTTACGGCAGCTCTTATCATTTTAACTCTAGAAACCGTACCTTGTCTATAAAATGCGTGAATTTTTTGCCGAATTGCCGAAAGTGTGAATTAATCCTACATTTTTAGCCGAGTTCGAGTACCAACGGAGTTCGGACGCTTCCTACCGGGTGACGTAAACTGTCCAGCGCTGGTTGCAAATTCCTTTTTGATTTGGAAGACTGCATTACGTGAAACGCCTGTTAAGTCTGCCGTATCCTTTGCGATCTCACTTACTGACTTCTTTGGATGCTTCTGACGAAGTTTACTGTAAACATTGGCTACTGAGATGATGTCAAGGGCTTTCTTTGAGCGTGCGGTTTGAAATACTTGCTCGGAGAGACGGTCGCCATTTTTCACTACCGCGTCGTCTGCTGCGAGCCATAAACATGGTCGTAACCATGGCAACTGCGTGCATATTTTCGAAATTGAAACAGGTGGTTTATTATCTCCGAATAATTTGTCACCTTTTCTTAAAATTATAACCTCCTTTTACCAACAAAAATGAATATTTTGAGTGAGTTATTTGATTGTGAAACTTTATTATTTTAACGGACTATTTTCTCTGCACCAGAACACAAACAATCGCGTCTGCAAGACTCGGCCCTCAACTGATTCCTCCAGTCAGAAGTTGAGTGCGGTTTTAGTATAGTCGTGATCAGATTTAAAAGACTACAAATAATTGCCACCAGTCTTATTCAGTTAGTTCTAATCTCCGTCGGAAGGGCACTGCAGGTGTCAGTCACGTTACCAGCTCTCTCAACGAATCAGAGAAATATTACTTAAAAATAATCCTCAATTTTTAGTTCCAATTCCTACCGCTCGAGGGTCGACCGGAAACGTCCTCCGCTCACGTGACCGACTCTCGACCAATCAGAGGGCGAGCAGGCCTTACATATTACTTACAACCGGAAGCCATCTTTCTTTCTGACTCCAACCTTCAAAGGAGGTAAACGCCACGCAAAATTTAATAAAAAAAGTGCAAGTCGCTATAAAAATGCATAGTCATACTAACACTAACCCAATACGTCATCTCATCTGTGACATCACAGATGAGACGATAAGAATTTAGTATTGTGGAAGTAGCCGAGCTGGCGTAGAGTCGCAGAAATTACACTACTTCCAGCGCAGATCTCAAAATGGAAAAGACGTTTCCGCTATATTTGAGGTTGTTAACTAGCGTGGTGAGAGAGGAAGCCAAGAAGTTACAGCTGTCTATGAAGCGGAGGGTAATGCTAACCTTTTTCTTCTTCTTCTTCGACGAATTTGGTGTTGAATGGGATGTTTGCATACACACCGTCATGCTCTGAAACCTCTCGGCATTCCTAGCGATGACATCGACATTGCCATTAAACTTTTCGGCCGTGGCAATCAGCAAGTGCATGTCATAACGTTCCAAGTTGTGCAGAATCACAGGAATGGTGCTTGTCTGCCTCGCGGATAAGTTACACTTGCTGTGGCTTGCACCTCAATATTTACCCGGTGGAAAATGGTCGTGATCGCGCACCTTTCCTTCTTTCTGCATTTTCTCTTCCAACGGTCCTGCGTAAAAACCTTGTCCACAGTAATGACAGTTCTCCGCCAACCGGAAACTGGTCTCTTCTTCCTCCGTCAGAGCTAGAGGTCGTGGATGTGCGATAATGCCACCGTAGTTCTCAGCCTCAGTTTCCAAGGATCGTATAGAGTCTTTTACTGGATCGACACCGCAATAATACTTCTTGTTTACTATTCGCCTTCGGGTCTGATGATGATGTATCCATAGCTGCAGGGCACGTGGTTGTGAATGGGAGTCGTGGAACTGGTTGATGGGTCGTGTATAGCTCCCTTTACCGGTTGAAGGGAACACTCAAAGTCAGCGTAGATAACCTAGGGTTGTTTATTTTGTTGACTAAAGTATTTAAACTCCAAGGTATTCTCCCCGAGTTTAGGGAACCTCAACCGTTGTATCGGATTCAGAGCGAAGCATTCGTTGCGGTGTTTCTGGAGGGTACTTTCTCTCGTGAAACCTGAGAAGCAGTTGCGGCAATAGAACTTCTTGTGGGTTCCCGAGCCAAAACGTTCAAGGAAGCCTTCGAAGTCCAAGATGGCGCAGTAGTGAATATTTGGTTCACCCTCTTTATCGTCTTCCTAGAGAAAGTGCAAATCGATTTCCTTACGGCAGACAACCGAATTGGAAACTCGAATGGGATGCAGTCCAAATTCTGTCGTGTAGGCGATCACGTTGATGTTTTTAGCCTCAAACTCGTCGATTTGATTTAATGTCACGGGATACCGCAACATTGAGTGGTCGACAGTATTTATCAACGGTTTGTAGTACTCTGGAAAATCATTGTAGCAGCGATGCATTGCTGCCAACACTGAGTATAGGAATCACTTGTTGTCATTCTTGTTCCGCATATTAGTAACAAACTGGGACTTCTTCCTCAGTTTCAGTGGTATGGGAATGTAGAAGGAGGCTTTGAATGGATCGTACTTTCCAACCTTTACCAGGAGCTCGTTAATGGTTTTGATGACCGAACCGCTGCCCCGTTCCCTAAAAACATCGATGGAGTCATGGATTTTCTGGTATGCATCTTCAACCAACTTTGGTACATCATGTCGACTCGGAGCATTTACGTAGAGGCTCCAGAACCAGCCGTTGAAGTGTTCCCTACCTCTGCAAAACGTCACGGTTAGGCAGAGTTGAAACTTGCAAGACACGAGTCTGGTCAGACACGCGATCAACAATTGGACGATGGAGGGCTTGAGGATGATCATCAAGTGAATGGGATCATCTACGGGAATGAATGGGAGCGGTAACCATCATCACGCTGGAAATTCTTTGTGAAGTTGCAGAAACTACCATCAAATGCTTCTTCCAGCATTGGAACCTCCACGCAGCAGTCACTGCACTCAGTCTCTTCACATATGGAATGGCACAGGACTTGACTAAAATTCTCTGCTGGGTCTTCATGGTGATGACATTCTGGCAGATGATTAATGGGTTGTAGCTGGGTGGTAAACACCTCGGCACAGTAAGCGCATGTATAAGAAGATTTGGTAGTCATCTTTTCTTCGATCCTCTTTTTTTTTAAATATTAAATAAATAAATCTTTTTTTTTTCTTTTAAATTGGAAACGAGTAGTGATGGGGAGCTCTTCTCTGTGTGTATCTGAAACTAGTAATGGGGTGTAAGGAACTAACGTGCCTTTATATATCATTCCAGTGGAGGAAATTCCTCCTAGCTGATGCTGTTAATAGTATATGATGTAATGGCGATAAATAGATCCATAGCGAAAGTCAACGAAAGTCGCGAATGTGGTGAACGAAACGAAAGTCGCGAACGTCGCGATTACTATCCATCTATAAATAAATTATGACTCATCGCGAAATAATGTGTATTAGCTCAGGATGCGTCAACACCTTAAAATCATCATATGTCATAAACCGTCGATCGCAGAGCAAAATGGTTCCACCCCACACCCCTAAGCCGCCTCCCCCCTAAGCCGCCTCCCCTCCTGGTCCCATACCCCCATTTTGGTTCCTCTCCCCCAATTTTGGGTTAATAACTCCCGACTTTTGGCAATGTGCCCAAAAATTTTTTTCTGGTAGAAAATACATGGGTAGAAAATACATTGATTTTGGTAGAAAATACATGATTTACAACAAAAAAAATTAAAAAATTAAACTAAAAACTTAAAAAAAATTAAACTTATAAACTTTAAAAAAAATTAAACTTAAAAAAACTTACTTAATATCCGGTGTAGTGATGAAGACCTCTTCTCTGTGCGGGTGAGAAACTAGTAATGGGGTGTGAGGAACTCACATGCCTTTATATATTATTCCAGTGAAGGAAATTCCTCCTAGCTGATGCTATTAATAGTATATGATGTAATGTTGATAAATAAATCCGTCGCGAATGAAACGAAAGTCGCGAACGCGGTGAACGAAATGAAAGTCATGAACGTAGCGAATGAAACGAAATTCACGAAAATGGCAAACGAAACGCAAGTCGCGAACGTGGCGAACGAAACGAAAGTCACGAACGAAATGAAAGTCGCGAACGTCGCGATTACAATCCATTTATAAATAAATTATGACTCATCACAAAATGATGTGCATTAGCTCAGGATGCGTTAACACCTTAAAATCATCATATCTCCTAAATCGTCAATCGCAGAGCAAAATGGTTCCACCCCCCCCCCAGCCCCCCCCCCCCCCCAAAAAAAAAATTCCCTCCTAAGCCTCCTGGATCCATACCCCCATTTTGGTCCCTCTCCCCCAAAATATGGCAATGTGCCAGCTGATAGAAAATAAAATGGTTATGGTGGAAAATACAAATGCGTGTAATATACCAGCTTGCTTGCAGAAAATACATGATTTTGGCAATGGGTCAGCTGCCAGACATGATCAAAGTTCGGGACATGTAAGCTCACTGAGTTTTATGCATATTCAAAAAAATAGAGTAGAATGAAGTGCATGGGATAAAGGATAGACATTTTTTTTTATAAACCAAGTTTAAATTCAATGGTGTCGTTTTTTTTAATGGTTCTTGACTGTAAGTGACCAACGTCACAGCTTGGTTGGTAGACCCATACCCAGTTTTATCTTTGCTTCCATTGCCTTCTGGACTAAATGCAGCGGCGAGCCTTTCTTTCCAACAACGCGTTGAATCATTTTTCACGAGTTTGGCCGCGTTTGCCAGATTTCTGTCCGCCCAATGTCTTTGGTTCAAATCTTCCGTCCTACTGTAAGCAATATCGTAATTTTTACAGGCTTTGTCCAAATTGTTGATACCAGATCTCCTCGAGTTAAGCGTTTTTCTAATTTAGTCCCTGGTCCGCGGTAATGAAAACCGGATAAATGCATTTCAAAGGGTAACGAGTTAATGGCTCTGTTTAATAGACCTTTCCCTTCTTTTCTATGAACAAAATAACGTTTTTTCCCGCCACATTTTTTACGTCGCGCTAGCACGAGTCTTCTGTTGTTCGGTAATATTATGTAAGTTGGGACGTTCAGGTTGGCTGTGCGCATCCTACATCTTAGGCAGTACTTGAAAGTATTCATCGTCTTTTTTTTCTCATCGTTTATGGGCATCAGTCGTTGCAAATATTATATTCAAGCTGTTTACTCTTCCTATTACCCACCCACTTCCCACTCCATCGAATGAATCAATCAAATTTTCAATTTTTGACCTGGCCTCATTCACTACACGTGGTATGTCCTGACCTTCAAATACGTTAGTAAACTTCGACCTAAACCCAAACTCCTTTTCGTCATCCCCTTTCCGAATGTAATCCCCAAACATAATTGATACTTGAAGGCTTGCATCTGCTTAACCCACTTCGACAGAAATTTCGTTAGTGGAATTCTTAATGAGCACAGAAGACACAGTGGATCAATCACAAACTCCCCATTCAATTCTTGTCTGAATATCTGAAATTTTCCTTCCCACGTTGTTCTAACAAAAGGGGGATCGAGTCGTTCCTTGTTGCCTAGTTGCATTAACGCATCTCTAAAGTCGTTGGCAAATTCGTGACAATGCAGGAAATAGTTAGCCACATTTAAGTGTGTATCCAAGCTGTCACGAACATTGAACGTTTGCGCGCAAAACGTGCAGGTATATGTTTTCATTGTCCTTTTTTTTAATTAAAAAAAAACTGGAATCTTATAACCTCATCGTCAGTGGTGAATCGACTGACTTGAGCATCAGCTTTGACACCCCGTTGCACTTGGATCCGTCGAAGCAATATTGCATGGCTCTGGTTAACATCGAAACGTATCACAGCTTTCCAAATGTAGACGAGAGCAATAAGTAGTGTGGATTGCGCAACTGGAGGACAGATTGACTACTTCCACAATACAAATTCTTATCACCTCAACATGTGACGTCACAGACGAGGCGACGAACTGGGGTTAGTGTTAGTACGATGATGAAATTCTTATAGTGACTTGCACTTTTTTTTATCAAGTTTGGCGTGGAGACCTTCGGCATAGAAGGATGGGAGCAGAATGAACGATAGCTTCCGGATGTGGGTATAATATAGTGGCTACTCGCTCTCTGATTGGTCAAGAGCCGTTCACGTGACAACTCGCTCTGAGCGCCCTTCCTGTTGGTGGTAGGAAATGGAAGAAGACGACCTCGTGTGGTGGGAATTGGTATTGAGTTTAATGTAGAAGGGTGTCCTTTCCTTCCCTCTGATTGGTAGGAAAAATGGAAACGTCCGGGAGGTTACTAGTCCAATATTATAGTCTGTACTTGTATATGATTAAGAAAAAGAGAAGCCATTTTTTTTTTACTCATAACAGATCGTTTATTACAAAACAATATCACTACAAACAATGCGACATGCTGACGCACGTTACCGGATTACAATTCATTTAATGCATATACTATAATGTCCATATGCGAGACTGGTTATGCCATCATCTAATAGATACCTTTTGTCATCATAAGCAGTTAAACATCTTTTATTATGTTCCTCAGTCCTTATCACATGAGTTTTCTTTCTGATAAAATTCATCTTAAAACTATAAACATTTTGCTCTCGCAATACATCTAAGTAATGGTTGTGCGTTATTTCCTGCTTTAATACACGTCTTTGTATACCCTTTCCGGTAAGTTTAGTTACATTACCATATAACAAAGAACACATTTTAGCCTTGAGACCACAAAATTCAACAATCGGGATAGAACACGTTTCATCCTTAAACATGCCTGTTACTTTTTTGTTCTGTAAAGAATACAAAGCATAGTCTATTGGATATATGTTATCGGTATACACTTGATAGCAAAGACTATCTGTATCTGTTAACAATAGAGATGCGTTGTTACCGTACAATGATTTGATGTGTCCGTAGTGAAAGTCATACATTATGTATTTGCTAAGATTGAGAACGCTGAAACCAACATAGATTGGTCTATTGAGAACTACTTTGGTCTGCTTCATTTTAAAAATCATAACATTTTCATCAAATATCACAAAATTCTCCATATTTGGTTTAGATGTTAACTTGCGGGCTTTAGTCTCACTAGTTGCGACTTTCACGCTAACACGTTTGCGTAGGTCCTCGATCATCTTACCATAAAGAGCATTAGACATAATTTTATAAAAGTGTTTATGAAAAGGGTTCGTAGTGGCCTGTCGTTTTGCGATATTCAATTCTAGATAGGGTTTCAACCAAGCCTTTTGCGAAAACGACAAAACACGGTGGATCTTTGTTAGTATCATTCCTTGCAAAAGGTAATACTTCAAAACTCTATAATGGATGACATAGTTTCTTTTGGAATACAAATTCGGAGTAAGCTTTCTTGAAGTATGTGAAAGGTTCAGAATTTCACGCAAATGTTGACAATAAGGTGATAATTGTTCATAGCGAATGTTCAAAGGTTCAGGACAAAGAGGATAAACAGAATGTAGGTCATGGAGATGAGTCGGATAATCGAGAACTACTTCTAGAATGAAACCAGTTTGGTTATCATCTTCAATAGTTAGAACATTTAAATCTCTAATTTGATTCGGAGTCAACCAATGAAAATTCCCAAAAGGCAACATTTGACTGAGACTCCAATCGTAGAGGTTATTCGCATCTAAATAGATAATGTAAGAGAGTAGGTCATTGGGGAAAAAAACTTTCACCTAGCAAAGGGTTGTTAGCATGAGCAAAACGTTTCGTAACCATGCTAACGCCTCCGCGTATCCCTTTCTCGATGAACAGATGTTGGTCAATGTCTGTCAGTAGCTCTAGCTGTATTTTAGTCATCTTTAAAGCGGCAGAAAAAGTTAGCCCTGGACTGCTATAATAATGAGCTGGATCAAGTTTGTAACATTCTATAGAAGTTTTTCTAAAATCTGCATAGACGCAAGCTAATAACAAACAATCCAAATGCAAATACAAGTCAAAATAATCACCAAATGTCTGACAATTCATCGTATTCCACACATTTAACGCGTAATCGTCATCTTCGTCACTAACCCCTTCATTCGTTAAAGTAGAAAAAAATGCTTCCTTCGGAGGTAAAACTGTCTCTTCAAACCTTGAATAAGAGTCAAAATATTCGTAGGGAAATATTCCTTTACGTTTTAATAGTGACCAATGTTGCGGAAATTCAGATTTTAAAACGTTGAGTTGATCATCCTCTAATAACGATACTAATTTGTCTAAAGAAGCCGCTAGAAATTTAAAAGAATCTAAATACAGTACATTCTCAATCTGAATGCCCATATAACGTTGCACATTTTCGGGAATGACATTAACCTTTGGTTTGCCAAATGTTGAGATTCCAGACAATAACAAATGGCCATCATAATAAGTTAAGTTATGAAAGAATACAGGCAAGTCTTTTTAAATCTGTATTCTATGTTACAATGAGCGTGTGTGCGGGACCTCTGTAAATACCGCTGTAGTGACAATGGTCCCTTACCTTCACCTCTTCGTTGGTAATAATTTCCTCACAAATATGACACAAATTATTGCTTTGAAAGTGAAGTGTATCTGATTCGTTCATTATTAGAGGTTTTACATCTTTCAACAAAGCTCTTGTTTTTACATATTCTTGCTCTACGGATAAGAGAAAGCGAGATACACATTCGGAACCTCGATACAATTCACTCGATATAACTTGGCCTAAACAGTCAACCATAACATAACAATAAGCGCATGGTTCATGTTCGCTATATTCGTAAGTGTAAGAATCGCATTCATTAGGCTTGCATCCTGATATTGGAGTCAGGATTGATTCAAAATCGGCGAATATGACAAATGACACACTTAGTTGATTCGCTAAGTTATTAAACTTCATGACATTATCGCCAATTTCGGGCATAACAATTCGCTGAGCTTCATGTTCTCTACACATCATTTCATGCTGCTCCAATTCAGTTCTACCACGATGTGAGCACTAACAGTATGCGCAGGTGTATCTGCTGAATGTAGAGTCATTTATTAAGCGATTGAGATTCTTAATAAAGCAATAATGATTGTCATTGAACAATAAAAGTCTGACGATTTCACCACTCCTCCTCTCGCTGATGTATAGAGGGTAAACTTCTTTATCGGAATAACCATAAACATGTATTGTTAAGTTATTCAAAATCTCAAATTTCTTAATGTAATTTAAAGGAACTGGGTAGGAAATACCTTCGATGTGGAATGTATCCAGCAGATGCACATAATGGCTCACACGCTCAGCATGAAATGGTGCGGGATGCAAGGCAGCTAACACAGAATATTCAAAACATCTCATATCATGACATTTGATGTTAATTAATGCTTGTTTACGTGCAAGAAAAGGTTCCAACGCCTTATAACAACCACCTGCTAGAGGACGATATGCTGCAAACTGTAAGTTTAAAGTGAGTATTGTGGATAAAACCCAACCAGACCCTTCCCTCTGATAATTGTCCAATCGCTTTAACAGGTCCAAGTGAACGTCCTTCAAAATTTCATCAATCTGGTCAATCCGTAAAACTCTGTAAGGTTTTGTGCACAAGTAAATGTTGATTAGTCTTTCTGGTGGTTTATGCAATTCAAGCTTAACACTCGTCACAAACTTAATTTGTCGTTGGCTTCTACACATTGATTCAATAAGAAGATGTAATTCGTTGCAAAGGTAAGATAAAAACAAATCTAAATTTGGAACAAGAGTTTCTCTGTCCGGGATGGTGTAGGAAAATTTTGCAAAATAGTTACGGAATGCACTCTTCTCCTTCTGTTAGTTATTCTTAACAATTGGGAGTAACTGTTGCCAACAGGCCTCGGATTTATTAGATTTGTATAAACCCAAATATAATCAGGAAGGTTGTTGTTATCGTGAGGCGAAGGATTAACTGCTGTGACAGTTAATTCAGCTCGAGTTTTATAAGAGATGCTTTTATCTAAAACAACTACAACACCCCCCATTGTTGCGAGACTTCCATCATCGCGATAGGGGTAAAGTGGCAATTGATTTGGTTCAAAGCCTAACCTGCGAGCCATACGGTTTCCCATTAATAATCGAATGTACAGATTAGTGGTTGGTCTTATGTCATTATGAATGAAGTAACATTTTATACTGCTATTGTAACTAATTCTAGGTCTTTTTCTCTTTTCGTAATCTGCATCATGAAAAGGATGTTCCTTTCCTTTATAATCTTTAAATTTTGATCTGCTAAACTCTATTTCCTTATTTATCACTTCGACGAGGTCACTAGTTGTGTCATAGCTGATACCACCGCTGGTGCATTTTAGTTTGTATTCAATGGCTGTAGGCGTCATTATATCTAAATTTAAAACATTTAAGATTACATCGTCCTCGCCAGCTCTCATTACGAACGGTTTATAGTCCATTCTTAAAGGAAACTGCATCTCTACTAAGGCAACCTCGTATTCGTTTGAAAGATGAAGCATTTCTGGCAGATAATTTTTGTAATGAGCCA
>JAHWFP010022546.1:52539-64396 GCA_023313725.1 Lithobius niger | reverse complement strand
CGGATTTGGGCTTCCCCAAGAGTCTTGTATTTTGACAGGCTATTAAATGTCGAAGAGTTTGTGGAAATCGGACCATTATTGCGAAAACGGCCAGATATGCCTCGGCGAGGCATTTGGGTGCCTTGAGAAAAAAAAATTCCATTTTTGGAAAAACAGGCGTTTTTCGGTGGCGCTCGTTTACATCCTCTGGATTTATCCTCGCATTAGTCCCATCCTTCAGTGACTGGACGTTCCACCACTCAGCGAACTAGTGAACCGCTCGCTCCGTCTCAAGTTCATGTTCTCATGGACTCCTCACTTCAAACTTTTAAAAAGAAAGCACCGGTCTCCGATTATACTACAGCCTGGCTTGCTTCCTTCCCTAAACACCACAAGCCTTCCCTTGAGGACGCTGGTCCTTCTGCCGTCACGGACGATCCACCTCGTACCATCCCGTTCGTTCAGTTGCCTCCTCAAGTCCCTCCTGCAGACAAGGACTATGATTCTTATTACTTACTGGACCCAGATCCTTCCAAGATTCCACTTCCGGAGCTGCTAAAGACAGTCGAAGGGATCATTTTGGATTGCTTTCTATCCAAACCATTGTCCTCCTCAGACTCGGTATCCAAGAACCGAGGTCTTGCTACCAGTTTCGGGTTTGGACTACGTGATCAACTTCCACACCAACCACCATTATTAGGACAATCAACTACACTTCTCAACGACTTTGCTTAGAACTGGTGGCGTCCTTCTCGTATAACGGGACGCCTCTTGAATTAGACAAGGATCCGCATCCTCCCTGTCCGGGCCGAGAAAGCTACTTCTTCCGTCCCATTGGTGAGGGGACGGCTAATCCCAGTTCTGATACAAAACTAGACTTCGGATCCGCCCTGTATCTTCCTAGACGAGCAGCGGTTCCTGTTTTCGTCCTACGTGGCAACGACCGCATCCTCCGCCTTGGTCTTCCTGCTGCGTCCCAAGCAGACTTCCTCAGCACAGCAGCCAACGCAATATGTGAAAGGCTCTACACCAATCATCTGCCTGAGGACATCCGCCAATTAGCGTTTCTCATTAAACAAGTATTTCGGAAGAGCTGCTTTGCCACCTACCACGCTATGAATTGGTTTACGCGTGCCCTCTTCAACTCCACGCTCCTTCTACGAGAGATTGCTCTAAACACTGTAACCAATCTCCGCATTTCTACTCGCCATCTCCTCCGGAACCAGCCCATTCACAAGTCCGAATCCCTGTTCCGCGGATTAATCCCTAAAGTGACTGCTCACCTTGACATATCTCCCACAAGCCTCGCTAAAACAAGAATCGCCAGAATCGCCGACAACGGTCCGTTCCGTCGTCCAAGTCGGATCAACCTAAGAACAAATAGAAGGCCACGAAAACACCTGACCCGGCTCCGCCTCCACCACCACATTCCACGTCGCCCTTTCCATCCCGTTCCCAGGGACGGACGCGGACGTGGTCGTTCCCTGGATCGTTCATCCACTTCGGACATACACCAACGTTACTCCTCCCGTTCTCGCAACAGGGGACGTGGCAACTATTGACATTCCGTCTTCCCCACAAGAAGTTGGGGACGTCTTCGATTTTACGCCACAGCTTTGCAAAAGGTGATGTCCGATCCGGTCATCCTTTCAATTATTTTACATGGCTTCAAACCAAAATTCTTAAGCAAACCTCCTGTGCAAGATCCGCCTTGGGAGCTGGAAGCAGCAGCTCCTGTCCCGCTCCGGACGGAAATAACATCCCTGCTTCACAAACAAGCCATTTGTTTAGTGCTGCCACCGTTCAGTCCGGGTTTTTACAGCAGCATCTTTCTGTGCAACAAAAAATCAGACGGGACACGCCTTTTTTTCAACTTAAAACCACTGAATCAGTTCATCCTCAATCTACACTTTCAAATGGAAACACTCTTCCATCCGAGATTCATTACAACCCAACGATTGGACATGTCACTAAACCTCGCAGACGCATACCTTCACATTCCGCTTCAAGCGTCTGTCCACCACCTATTCCGCTTTCGGCTAGACGGAACAGTATTTAAGTTCGTCTGCCTCCCCTTTGGACTGAATGCCGCCCCACGCATCTTCACCGTAGTCCTACGTTCTGTCCTCGCCTATCTTCACCAACAAGGTATCCGCATACATACCTTCCTCGACGACCATCTTCTACCCCATCTCATCCCGTCAACATTTTCCAACAATTTGCACGACGTCGTGTCTCTTTTTCATCACCTAGGTCTAGGAATAAACTTTTCGAAATCCCGCCTCCAACCCGCCCTATCCTTCGTGCTCCTAGTAGTATTCTTCGACCTCAAGAAAGCATCAGTCATGCCGTCTCTAGAACACATAGAAAGTCATCTACGTTCCGCCAATGCCCTCATTCACATGCTTCACCACTCGTTCCAAGATCTGGCATCCACCATTGGAATCCTCGACTCCTTCGCAGACCTCGTCCCTTACGGCAGGTGGATGGCACGTTCGTTCCAGCCTTTGGGGCGACCCTCAACTTGCACGAACTCTGCTGTCCCAGCCTCTCGGTCCCTCCTTTCCTACCGAAACCTTCAGATGGTGGACGAACGTCCTCAACCGAACAGCTACGGTTCCTCTTCACGAGCCTCTCCCGCAAGTCCATCTTTTCACGGACGCATCTCTAACAGGTTGGGGTGCCCACATCGACACCCTCACCATCTCCAGCACTTGGCCAATTGGGACAACGTTCCACATCAGTCATTTAGAACTATTGGCTGATGTCCTTCTCGACCTTCTCCATTTTCAGGACCATGTAGCAGGACGGACAGTACAAGTCCACACGGACAACACGTGTGCTGTCTGTCCCTCCATCACTTCACCTCCCAGATCTTTCAACTATGCATTCAACTCCGTGTCTGCCTCCTCCCACTCCACATCCCTGGGGTCACTGAATGTAATTGCCGATTCCCTCTTTCGCCTAGGTCCGCCGACCAGCGAAGGGTTGCTATATTCAACCATATGTGCCGTCCTGTTCCACCTGTGGGCTGGCCCAATGGTCGACCTCTTCGCCACGAAATACAATGCCATACTTCCCCTATCCGTCAGTCCCTTCCCGGATCCTCGTGTCTGGGCAATGGACGCATTGACACTGCATTCGGATCACCTTTACGCATATGCCTTCCCTCCTGCTCACCTTCTCCCTCTTGTTCTACGCAAAATCGCTAATTCACATGGACGATTCCTTTTAATAGCACCGAATTGGCCAGTATCAGCCTGGTTCCGACTACTGCTCAGCCTCTTCATCTACTCTCCTCGCCACCTACCGAGCCGTCAGGACCTCCTGTCCCAACGCGGAGGAACGGTCCTCCACCTGAACCACCACGCACTACAACTTCACGGGTGGCTACCATCATCCAGCTCCTCCGAGCATCTGGCATTCTTGAGGACGAGGCCACTTGCATCGCATCACGAGCCGTCCGATCCTCTACCAACAAAATTTACGACAGCTACTGGAAACGATGGCTTCATTGGTGTATCTCAGAACAAGTTGATCCAATCCACCCCCCTATGCAAGACCTCCTCTGATTTCTCGCAACTCTGTTTAAGAGCGGACTTAGAGGCTCCACCATCCTAGTATACCGTTCTGCCCTAAATGCCGTCTTTAAGGCGGCTGGTAACACAAATCTCCTAACGGATTACAAATCTCATCCTTAATTCATTCTCTTCACTTGGATCATCCACACATTTCAAAACAATTTCCGGATTGGGACCTGTCTATCGTCCTGACAGCCCTCATGGCTCCACCCTACGAACCTATGCACTCTTCTAAACTCAGCCACCTTACGAAAAAAGTAGTTTCTTACTATCTGTAAAATACTAACCTTCAGTATGTGCTAAAAGCGTTTCGATTTGCTTTTCTTACCCGAAATTTTATACCCCTTTAATAGTTTAAAACTAGCAATGCAATGAGGTTAGCCCACCTGCCACTTAGGGCGTTGTATTGTTGTCTACAACAATGCAGCAACAGCCATCAATCCTCACTTTCGTTTCGGGTAATTGCACCAGTTGGATGCATGGGAACTTGCTTCCTGGTTTACTTGTTATTCACGGATACCCGGAGTAATGTATTGGCACCGGGAAGCCCTGGGGTCTGGGGACTTCCCGTCCAGTATTAGTTTGAAAACACCCCTTGGATGTGCCTTCTGTGTGTTTGGTAGGGAAAGATGTGTTATTTCGCTGGATCTGCTTAATTGATGTATTTTTAGTAAGTAGTTTTATTTTTACTAACCTGTGGAGATTAGGCCTACTTTTTGCACGCAATCTTGGATCGTCTTTTCGGCTGTTGATTGTGGTCGATAATTTTTTCTTTGGTTTGCGGACATGTTTCTGCTTCGTTCTCATTGAATAGGTTGCATTTTCAATTTTAATTCACGTTTTTAGACTTGCTCGTAGCATGTTGCATGCATCTTGAACGCGGGCGATGTCTCTCTTGTTCTTTGCCAGCGTTCTTGCGCTCTAGACTTACGGGATGTTGCCGGCCGATCTCGTCCACGCGAAAAGCCTGGCCGGGTTTTCCTTTCTAAAACTGTTGTTATTTTGCACGTTTGAACACGATTGAAACGATTGAAATTTTTGGACGATTTAAAAAAAAAAAAATTATCCCCCCCTTTTTTTTCATGCATCACCAATTCTTTGGTTGGGCGGAATTTTTTAATTAATTTTAAATATTCCTGGCTGGTCTATGACTTTGCACTTTGGCGAATTTGATCCGAGCGTCTTCGTAGCCTTTTGCATGAAGTTTTCATGTTTAGTAAAATTTAAGTGACGCTACTGTTGGCTGCTTAACCCATCGTTTTGAAGCGTCAGGCATGTGGTAACGTAGCTATTTTAACTGGTCATAAATTTATTTTGTTTGAGAGTAAGAATTAAATGGAAGGTCTGAAGTTGTTGGATGAAGTGTCAATAATTCCCTCCCCTATAATTCCCTCCATTAGGAGACTCCATTGGAGTTGGGTGCGATTTTGCATGATCGGAACTACAAATTGTGACATGACATCGCGAGGGAAATATTTCTGCTGCCGACAGGATGCGATTATTAAACTGGGGCAAGCAGAAAGGGCCAATGATCTTAAATGATCAAAAAATTTTGGTGGGAGTCTCTAGGCAAATGGCTGTGGCCGGGCCGGAGCCTAAGAGACGGAGCTGAATCGTTGCTACGAAGCCGTAGGCTAAATAAAAGGTGACCTTAGCCCCTAATAACATGACCCCGTGTTGTGTGTAGCCCACCAAAATGAGCGACGATGCACAGCCCAAAGTGCATTCGTTACTTAGGTCCTTCCACGATGTTTTCCGACTAGTCAGGTCATATGGAGAACAGTGGTAAATAAAATGACACTTCTCCGACACGTAAGTGCCTCTTGTGTGGGTTGGTCTTGACAACTTGGGTCAGTGGTAGCACTGCAGCAAGCGGGCACAATTGAGCCGAAGCTTGCAGTGCTGGGCAAAGTTGCTGGTGTTTCTCATGAACATAAAAGCAACTCAAACTCCTAATTAGCCGTAGGCTTATAAATAAAAACTGGAGTTCACCCAAAGAAAACCCTGTGGCGGAGAAAACGCCGAAAACGGGGTTCAGCCACTAACTCTCCGAGGAGAAAAATTGATCCACTCTCGGGACATGGCAATCGCCATAATGTCCCGTGCAAAATGTGCAAGTTGTCAGACCTTGTTACGGACATTGGCTCACCCTCGTACCTACTTGTGTGCTGTTGTGTTGTGGTTGACTTTTGTTGGCGCCAAAATCGTTGTGTAACAGCAAGGACTTTTAGGTTTTACGCCAAAACAATGAGAACGTGCAGGAGAACGTGGCCAAAAATTGTTGGCCACGATTGGTGAAAACTTTGTAACCAAGAACTGGATCGGTTAACGAACTCAAGAGCGGATTGGTTGGCCGGTGGAGCTCTGGATCCAACCGGAGCATATAAAGGTCAAGGGCTTCAGAGCCGGGTGTTCTATTCTCGTTGATTCTTGTGTTGAGAATGTACAAATTAATGTAACCCAAATCTTGTCAAGATTTTTCCGCATTAAATAAGGTTTAACTCCTTCAAGTTTGGCTTCTACATTGAACACACGTTACAGTTGGTGGCAGCGGATGTAAGCCGAGCTACGAAGCCTAGCAGTTTCACCGGAGATCGATCACGGAATTGCCGGAAGACCAGACGTCAAGCCGGGAAAAAGTTGGTGAACGACGGCAAGCGAAGGACTGCAACCATGCGGAGATTCAACGGCAGGGACGAAGCTCAAGCCCGACGTGGACGGCAATAGAGAAAACGTGGTCGGCAATCTTGGAGAAAAAAAATTGTCAGAAGTTGCTTAAGTCCTGCCGGGAAAGTTGGTCGATGACGGCGAGCGAGGAACTGCAAACCGAGCGGCAATTCAACGGCTGTGACGTAGCTCAAGAAGGCGGTAACAAGGCAACGTGGTCGACGAAAAAAAATTGTATCCCACGGCGATATGGTAGGAAAATCGGCTGAAATTGTGGACTAACATCACGCAAAAACATCTCCAGAATCCAGATTGGAAGTTTTTACAAGAAAATCACCGAAGTGCGTGGAAGCTCGAAAACTTCAGGGCCACTGGAAGACAACGACGACGTACACGCTTCAGATGGAACCGGAAGTGCATACCGGAAGTGGTAGTGCCTGGGAGAAGAACTCGATAAGCAACAACTGAGAGTCCAGGAGGGAGTCGTCGGTCGTCAAGCAGGTCATATACACATTGATTGTAATATTGTGGCGAATTTTTTTTTAATTAACGTTAAACTTGCGAACTTGTTTTGAAAATGTTTGAAAACGGGGAATTAGAACCATTAAAGCTTTTGGCTGAAGAGTATCAGTTAAATGTGAAAACTAGAAGAGCAATTATTAAAGCTTTGCAGGCTAAAATAGCAGATGGATCTTTAGTCGAAAATGATGTTGATAGCGATTTCCTAGATATTCAAGCCGAAGTAAATCGGCAGAAAGAGCAGATTGCTCGAGATAAGGAAGCAAATGCTGTTAGTGTTAACAAAGAAAGATTAAGGCTGGAGCATGAACGGGAAACACAGAAAATTCACAAAGAGCTTGAATTAAAAATGCTTCTAGAAAAAGAGAAATTGCAAAGAGAATTTGAGTTAGAAAAAGAAAAAATTCAACAGGAAGCCACTGTAGAAAATAAGAAATTTGAGTTGGAAAAAGAAAAAATTCAACAGGAAGCGAATGCAGAAAATAAGAGACTAGAATTCGAAAGGGAGAAATTAGCAGCTGAGGAGAGAATTAAATTAGCTGAAGCTAGTGCAGCTAGGACTCCCAGTGAAAATGCTAGAAATCCCAGTAATATTATTAGTGCAGAGTCTAGAGACAAAATGGATATGACACGTCACATGCAACCGTTTAAAGAAAATAGTGATGATATTTTGCTCTTTTTAACAACTTTCACCCGAATTTGTGAACGGTTGAATTTTCCAGAAAATACTTGGTCATTGAGGTTGTTGTCTTTATTTACTAAGTGGCACAGCTAGAGAAGTTGTAACTAGGCTACCTAATGTAGACTTAACAAGGTGAAGCAGCAACTCTTACAAAGGTTTCAGCTTACGTCTGAGTCTCTTCATTTCGAAATGCATGTAAATCTCACAAGCAATCTTACAGTGATTTTGCATACATGATCCAAACATATTACTCAGAGTGGATTAGGACAGCAAAGTGTGGTACGGATTTCAATAAGTTGGTTCAGCTTATCCTAATTGAACAGTTTTTAGAAAAAGTACCAAATTAGTTAAAACTGTGGTTAGTGGATAAAGGGGATGTAGAAAACCTAGTGCAGGTTGCTACTTTAGCTGGTGAATGGATGGCTAGGCGTCAGAGTGGTACCCAAAATAACCATAGTAGTGAAGGGAATACTTTGCAGAATAGTGACCAAAATTCCAACGTAAATGGGAATAGGCCTTACTACAAGAAATTTAACTATTACAAGAGCAATAATGGTAATAATGGTAAGTTACACAAATCCAGGGTCGAACAGTGGGCCATGGGCAGGCAAATAATGCTAACAGTGGTACTGGGAATGTGGAAAGGAATGGGAATGGACAGCAGAATGCTAAAAATGCGAATGCTTCAAGTAATGGGCAAAGTGCAAATGGGGATAAAGGTCAACATGGTTTTAGAAATACAAATTGTAATTCGAAGCAGTTTGAGGCTAAACGATCGTGTTTTGAGTGTGGTGATTCTTCTCATCTCATCAAAAATTGCCCAAGTAAACGTAGTACAGCTTCAGTAAATTTATGCATGACCCGTGGTAAAAATACATTTTCTGAACTGGACCAGTGCACATAATAGCAGGTTATGATTTAGAAAGTAAACAGTTAAGAGTTTTGCGAGACACTGGAGCAACACTAAATGTGTTTGCTAGCAAATTGGTAGATCCAGCAAATCTAACGGGGGAATTCGTTCAGTTGAGTACAGTATTATTCCCCACTCCAGCAGAATTACCAGTAGCAGTTATGGAGATAGGATCCCCAAGTGGTAAAGTAAAAGTTAAGGCAGCAGTTTCATGACAAAACAATTAATGGCATTCAGAACAAGAATGATGAGGAGCAGTCAGCATTGTGTAATGTTATTACTAGGGCACAGGCCAAACTACTTCATGAATGTAGGCTAAGGGAAGAGGGTAAAATGGAAGGTACAAAACATGATGAGCTTGAAAATGTGGCTAGGGGGACGCAGGAAAGTAACAGTAGGGTAGCAGATTCTTCTGAAGTTAAGGTTAAAGGAAAATCTGTAGGCAATGATCCAGATTTAACTAAGCCAGGGGCCAAAGCCAAAGTAAATGTAGATGGTGCAGCTAAGATTAGCAGTGTGCTATCACCCTTGACTGCAGATTATACCAATTTAGTTAAGACATCCACAGTGGAGTTGAGTGAAGCTCAGAAAATTGATGAGAGCTTAGAAGCATGTTGGAAGGCAGTTCTGGGGAGTAAATATCCTTCAACAGACTTTTTTTTTATAAGGAAGGGAATATTGTACAGACAGTGGGAACAGCGCACTACGGACTGTGTTTTTGAACAGATGGTTATACCACTTAAATACAGAAATCAGATAATTGATGTGGCTCATTCAAATGGGTGGTCGGGACATCTAGGCAAAAAGAAAACTTTAGCAAGAATTCAGCAGCACTTTTACTGGCCTGAGATGTGTAAACAAGTTGAACAGGCGGTCAAACAATGTGATACATGTCAGCGCATAGGCAAAACTCGTGTTGTAACTAAAGTGCCATTGGTAAAGGTTCCCGTAATAAGTACACTGTGGTAGGATGTGGTAGGACCAATGAAACCAACACAGCAAGGGTTCAGGTATGTTCTAACAATGTTATGCCCCGCATAAAGTTTCCAGAAGCAGTAGCTTTAAAGGTAGCTAACTCTGAAACAATTGTCGATAAACTTTTAAAAGTTTTTTGTCGAATAGGTTTTCCGGTAACGATCCAGTCGGACCAAGGCAGCATTTTTGTTTCACAACTTACAACTTATTTCCTAGAGAAATGTGGGATTGAGATTGTGCATAGTTCTCCTCAAAGGTCTCAGTCAAACTCTGTGGAACGAGTTCACAGGAATTTAAAAGACATTTTAAGGACTTTGTGTTTAGAAAATCCAAATGATTGGGAGCAGTGTTTGCCAGCAGTATGCTTTGCTAGTCGTAGTTCAGTGCTTGAAACCATAAATTTCACACCGTCGGAATTAGTGTATGGTAGCAACATTAGGGGACCATTAGTTACTTAAAGATAAGTGGGAGGATGAAGATGTAAATGTTACAGTAGTTGAACATGTGTATAACTTGCTAAATAGGTTTCAGTACAGTAGGGCATTAGCAGAAGAGGCAACATTTAAAGCTCAAACCAAAGCAAAAAAGTATTATGATAAAGGGGCCCATGATAGGCAGTATAAGGAGGGAGATGAGGTATTAGTACTCAAACTGACAAGAAGCACAAACTTGAGGTATTTTGGAAAGGGCCATTTACGATAGTAAAAAAGCTGGGAGAAGTAAATTATCAAATAGCTTTAAATAAGGCCAAAACTAGATTAGCAATTTATCATGTGAATATGCTAAAGCCTTACTTCCATGCAATTGACACAGTAAATGTCATATTAGCACCTGAAGAAATTGAGGAAACCCCATCTGTGAAGGGAAAACTCCTGAGTATTTGAGTCCAGAAGAATTCATTAGCATGGCTAAAACCTTGGGTACCATGACCCCACAAATGATTGAGGAACTAAAACAAGTATTTAGTCAAGTACCAAGGGTATTTTCTTTAACTCCTGGGAGAACAAACTTAATTGAATTTGATTTAGAGTTAACAGGTGAACCAATTAAACAGGCAACATTACACCGTTACTCGCCAAGACAAATACAACTCATTGAAGTAGAGTTAGATAGAATGTTAAAGTTAGGGTTAGTAGGCTATTACCAACAGTACTTACGTAACTTTGCTCAGCTTGCTAGTTCTTTGACAGACAAAATGAAAGCATCCGAACCTACAAAGGTAGATTGGGATGATGCGTGTGAACACGCGTTTCAGGCTGTTAAGGCCGCAATCACTAAGAAACCGGTATTACATGCACCGGATTATTCTACGAGATTTTTGATTCAGACAGACGCGAGTGACCGAGGTATGGGAGCGATTTTGTGCCAGGAAGACAATGACGGCAATGAGCATCCAGTCTTGTTTCTTTCAAGGAAATTTTATCCACGAGAGCTTGCTTACAGTACAATTGAGAAAGAATGTTGCTGTGTGGTGTGGGCGATCCATAAACTCAGACATTACATTGTAGGCTCATGATTTTTAATTTTAACTGATCACAATCCTCTTGTATGGTTAAGGAATCAAGGTACAAAAAATGGTAGGCTACTCCGTTGGTCGCTAGCACTCCAGGATTATGAATTTGATATCAGTCATAAAGCTGGGAAGAAAAATTCCAATGCTGATACTCTAAGCCGACATTTTGTGTAAGGGGGAGAGTACAAAAAAAAAAAAAAGCAAAGCCACTGTATTGCAACTGATGTGTGTGCATCCTAAATTGACTTCTGCTTTCACGATTTACCCATGGACGTGTGCTTTCCAGACTTTTATTTCCACAAAAAAGTATTTGAAGTATTACTTACGTACGGAGGAAAATACGCAAAATTCCAGACTGGCAAGAACGATATAACAACTCTTGGTGAATTTTCGATAGTCAATTTGCTGCTGCTGGAGAAACCTAGCCGACTATCATCTTCAGGCACCTAATAAAACTCCTAACACTACAACCTATTTACTGTCCATTAGAATTCGAAATTGGCGTTAACTTGGCCTCCGATATTTACAAGGTATATACAATGACGGTGTGCGACGCTGTGCGATGCTCATGCATTGCCTCCGTTATTTTGAAGGCCGTGATTCCACTTTTTTCTCAAACGGCCTCTGAAATCAGCATCCAGTAGGAACTGGATTGAAGGGTTAGACGGTCCCTGGATATTCATCAGCACGGCCTTCTCTCGGACGTGGTGTTGAATAGCCAGGGATTCGAGGCCTCTCAGGTGCGAGTCTCTGCTCGAGTTTGAAATGAGCAACGTTTCAGTTCCTTCCCAATGGATGCGGTGTGAGGTGTCCATCTGATGCACAGCGATGCCGTTTGTATCTTTCTGGTTCCTGGTATCACTCATATGTTGTTTTACTCGTGCCCTTACGCCCTTACGTGTCTCACCAATATAGACGGCATCGCAGTCAGCACATGGTACACGATACACTCCTTCTCTCGTGTTTGCTATTTTTTGCAGTCTTTCCTCATCCTCCTCGTATTTCTTCTTTCTACCACCTTCTTCTTTACG